>JAPDVR010000008.1:539400-584400 GCA_026230005.1 Gila orcuttii | reverse complement strand
TAACCCTTTAAAGTCCTCACCAAGAGAAAAGTGATGGAAAATTGTGTGTATTTAAATAAAAATCAATTTTTTTTTCAACACATCCCATAATATTTTTAAAATATCGGCCTCTACCAAATGGTTGATATGTCACTTAAAGGTAAAAAAAAAAAAAGTACCGGAATTAATACACATACTATGAAAATCAGAAAATATGAACTATAATACTAATTTATTTAAAAACAATTAAAATTAAATATTTTTTTATATTGCATTTTCTTTATTGAAGTATGCCATTAAATATTTCAGGTTTTCATTTTAACACAGGAAATTGTGTTTTCTTGTTTTTTAACAACAAACAAAAATAACACTCAAGGTTCCATAATTTGTTATGGCAGAATGCATACAATTAAATTCAATGGAATGTATGTCACCTAGTGGCTATGTTCGGTATTACGCCGAAACAAAATCTTCAAATTTGGAACACAACTTGGTTAGATATATAGCTTTGATTTATAGTCAAAAATATTTTGTAAAATATTTATTTTATATAAAAGTAAAAATATTAAGTACAGTATATTTGATTTAATGTAAATTTAAAACTTCCGTAACTTTTTCATATTTTCATTTTTTTGAAGTGCTTTTACTTCAGGAATAATCTGCTGAGTGTTTTTTTTAAAACAAGACCTAACTTCTATATAAATGGTTGTAATTCAAGATAACACCGTTATCTGTGCCAAATCAACCGTTTGGTTGAGCATGTTTTTGAAAAAATATTAAAAACATCCTAAAGTTTTTTAATGGCACCAAGTAAAATAATTTTGTAAAGTTAGTGCTCTTACAGTTTAATATGTCAAAACAAATATGCTTACCTTGCAAAATTTCCCCCAAAACAGTTCACATGGCTGGAGTGATTGACATGTTGTGCCGAGCGCTGTTGTTGACACGTGACATCTAGTGGATGTTTTAGGCATAACATTCCTCAAGCAGATGCTAGAGTAGAGATGTGCTGTGTCAGCTTGACTTAAGTTAGGTAAGTTAGTCCTCCTCAATAAAATATAGAGACTTAAATGTGCTCCAGCATTTGGTGGAGTTAATACGTTTCGCATGCGTGAAAGCTCATAGTGGCTTTTTAAAAACATTCTATATTATTTTCTGCACTTTTTTTGTTGTTGTTGAAGAAATTGAGAGATTTTGGTAAAGTTTTTATGTTTTAAACTATTTTTTAGTCTCGTATTTTTTCATCACGACATTGCATGTTGATATAGTCGTAATTATGTCATCTCGTCTGTCACGGAGAAATAAAAGCGGACTCCACTGGCAGATATTTGTTTTCTGGTTTTAAGCACAAACTCACTTCATTTTTATGCATTTTGACTAAATATCTTCAGTTATTTTGCTTCTTCTCCAGGAAATGAATCTTGATTTAAGAATGTTTAGATATTTGTGCTGGAAAACAAGACAGAAACACTGAGGAAAAACATGATTTTTTGAAGTGCATTCATTCACTGAACAACGAGCAATATATTTTTTTACAGTGTCACTGTATATAATAGACCAGATTAAATGAACATTCCTCAGGTTTTCATGGAGGAAAGAGTGAACATGAGTGTGAGGAAACTCTACATCAGATCAGCGAACACACACTCTTCTGTTTATTCCTCATCACTGTCATCAGCAGAACTCAGAGGTTACACACTCCAGACGCGCGCGCGCACACACACACACACACACACACACACACACGTGTGTTTCTCATGATGATCTGCCTTGGACTCGTTCTACAAAACTCTGACGGACGTGTGTGTGTGTGTGTGAGACACGTATGACTTTCATGTTTGTTTGAATTAGCGCTGTTTAAATTCCATATTCATCTGTCATATTCCAGCATCTCTAAGAGATTTCATGATGTTTATAATTACAGTATACTTACACCTCCACTCAACAGTTTGGAATAAATATGATTTTTTTATGTTTCTGAAAGACTTTTCTGCTCACCAAAGCTGCGTTTATTTGCTCTGAAATACTGTAAAAAATGGTGAAATATTATTGTAATGTAAATCATCTGTTTTCTATGTGAATATATAGTAAAGTGTAATTTATTCCTGTGATCAAAGCTGAATTTTCAGCATCATTACTCCAGTCTTCAGTGTCACATGATCCTTCAGAAATCACTATAATATGATGATTTGATGATCAAGAAACATTTATGATTATTATCAGTGTTAAAACAGTTGGAAAATATGTAGAAATATTTTTTGTGAGGCATTAACATTAAAAAATTTGGGGTATGAAAGAAAAATGAGCAAAAGTGACATTAAAAACATTTATAATGTTGCAAAAGATTCTATTTCAAATAAATGCTGTTCTTTTGAACTTTCTATTCATCAAACAATCCTAAAAAATAAAATGTATCAGTTTCCACTAAAATATGACTTTTTAAAAATCGATGATAATCATAAATGTTTCTTGAGCATCAAATCATCATATTATAGTGATTTCTGAAGGATCATGTGACACTGAAGACTGGAGTAATGATGCTGAAAATTCAGCTTTGATCACAGGAATAAATTACACTTTACTATATATCATATCACTTACAGAATAAATATCACTTACATATTCACATTAAACATTAAAACTATAAGACTATATATAGTCCTCAGGTTACTCATGAAGTTTTTGGTAATATAAGTTCCCATTAGTTAACACTGGTTAATGCATTACTAACAATGAGCAACATATTTGTTACAGTATTTATTCATCTTTATTAACATTAAAATACATTTATTGTTACACGGAAAATGTTGCTACTAAATTGTAACATTGTAACAAGTTTATTTTGCTATAATGTGCATAACTTTTGTAAGTCTTGTTAATTTGATTTATAGGTCATAATATTTCACAATGACAATGTTTTTCTGTTTAAATGAAGTGTTTGACATAAAATGTGAAGTAATGTGTAAAATCAGCAGAAAAGCAGCTCAAATCCTCAGTGTTGTAAACTAGTGTCTTATGGCCAGTGCTGGTGTAACTGGTTATTGTATACAGTAATCTGGGCCAGATCTAGACCATAAACCCAGCTAACATTCCCATTATTTTATAAAAACCTTTTTTACGAACGTTCAAAACATTTTAAAAACGTTTTTTTCTTGGATATGTAAACGTTTAGAAAACATTCCATTGTATAATTCTTCTAAATTATGGGAATGCTACTTCTGAATGTTCTCTGAAAGTTCTGAAACAAGTGGTAACATAAAAAAAAGGTTTGAACAACGTTCAAGGAGCGTTTTTTCCTGAAACGTTTAGTTAAAACCTTTTTATATTTTTTTAAATGTTAGGCTACCACTTGTTTCAGGACGTTCAGAGAACATCTAACGTTTTGTAAACATTATTAAAGACCAAATAACGAACGTTCACTGGAAGAACTGAGAGAATCTTGCCACAACGTTCTTCTAGTAACGTTAATACAACGTTCGTTCAGAGTTATCTGGTCTTTAATAACGTTCTTAGAAAAACATATTTATACATCGTTCATGGAATGTTTTTTTTTTTTTTTCGCCTGAAAAATGTTATTCGGTAGTTTGTCTAACCTTTAGCCTACTAGCACAACTAAAGTAACGTTCCACTTCCAGCAATATTTGCAGAAAGATCGCGTTCCCTTAAAGCGATAGTTCACCCAAAAATGAAAGTCCCGTCATTAATTACTGATCCTCATGAAGACTTTCGTTCGTCTTCCGAACACAAATAAAGATCTGAGAGATTTCTGTCCATCCATTGACAATCTACGAAACTACCATTCTGACGCTTCAAAAAGTTAATAAAGCGATCGTAAAATTAATCTATATTGAGCAGTTTAGTCCAAAATTTCTTAAGAGACTCAATCGCTTTATATGATGAATAGAGGCTTTTATTCATATATAATGTTCGCAAAACCAATAATAGGCTAAAATAAACTGTACATTTTACATTTATTCATTTAGCAGACGCTTTTATTCAAAGTAATTTACAAATGAGAGCAATAGAAGCAGTGAAACCATAGAGTGAAACTAACAGTAGGACGCAAGTGCTATGGCTATCTCAGTTTAATCTAACGCAGTACATGTAATTTATTTTTAATATTATTTTCTGAAACTGTACATTCAGAAATAAAGTTTTCATAACTAAACGGGACGAACGCTAGCGAAACATGTCTTTGTAAACTGGTCAGTGTATGAACTGGTCGTTTGCATTCAGTGATTGAGCAGATGTCTTTAGTTGTTTACCTGTGAACGCGCTTGTCTGTGACGCGCATCGGCAGCGCGCGGAGGATCTGCGCGCGCAGCAGCATCAGCTCGTCCTCGTGCACTGCCCTCGTGATCTCAAACATCTTCAGTCTGATCTCAAACATCTTCAGTCTGATCTCAAACATCTTCCCTTCTCAAAGCATTCAGAAGATCTGGACCAGTTTAATCCTTTAATGAGAGAAGCTGCGGACAAAACACTTCCGGCTGCGCTCAGCGACCGTAAACATTGGAAGAAACGCGCAGCAGAATGGAAGATTTGGTAAATCATAATCATGACATAAAAAAGGTCGAAAATCGAAATTATATCATAAAAAGTCATAATTATGATTTAGAAAGTTGAAATCAGTCATAATGATGACAAAAATGACATAGAAAGTCATAATTCCGTCTTTTCATCTCAATGAAGATGATTTTACATTATTAATGACCAACTGTTTTCAATGTTCTTATCACAAAAACATTATTTATACATCGTTTACGGAACGTTTTTCATTTGGACGTTCCTCTAATGTTTTTGAAAATGTTACTAGTTTCAGAGAACATTCAAAAGTAACTTTCCCGTAATGTTTCCAAAATGGAAAAATGTTCCCTTTACGTTCGCATAACTTAGAGAAAAACTTTTTTTAAAAACTGGACGTTCACATATCTTTGTTATCTGCGTTGAGTCTTTAAAATCATATTTATGAGAACATCAATCTAACAAATCCTCAGGTATCATATTATGTAATAGGCAAATCCATCATATTTCTGTTTTGATAGAGTGGTAGATCTGCGTCATGACGTCATTGAGACGTGTAACGTGAAACACACGTGACCTCTCCTGGACTGAAGTGGCACTACATCCTAAAACACGACAAGCCAAAAGACCTACAAATTCCTTTTTAATAAAACTAATTTCAGTGGATGTAACTCAGATTTGCTGGACTGTCGTCATTTGGTATAACTAATAAATATTATATTTACTTTTGTTTATGTTTGGATTCACCTGTAATTGCAAGACTTGAGGAAATATCTAGTTCAAGGTTTGTGTCGACAGAAATTGACTGTAAAAATAAACCCACCTGAGAAATATTCATAGAGTCAAAGATGTGACGACATTATGATCTTCTGTCAAATGATTCATGAAACATGTTGAACTTCTGGCTGAAGTCAGAGGGTGTATCTTTGATATTTGTTGTGTTCGCAGACACTATGTCCTCTGTGATGTTTCTATTTACAGCTTAGTGTTTTAATGTCTTTATTTACACCAACACTCTAGTTGAAATACTATGTTTCTTTAGATGAGAACAAATGTTTAACTGTTCAAGAGGAGACATGAATAAGCTTATCACTGTGTGTGTGTGTGTGTGTGTGTGTGTGTGTGTGTGTGTGTGTGTGTGTGTTGGGCCTGTATGTATGAGGTGTTTCTCACACTTCAGTATTTGCATGCCATACATGTATAATTAACGCTGTAGTGATTAACACACACACACACACACACACACACACACACACACACACACACACACACACACACACACACACACACACACACACACACACTCTCTCTCTGAGATCATGCTGGGAAACTCTTTGTCTTTATGAATGAAGGGAAGAATCTTTCTCACGTGTAAAACAGATGGTAATGTTTGCAGACAGTAAACCACAGATATTAAATGTTCATCATTTGGCCTCAGATGATGTGTAGTATTGCACTTATTCTCCAGAGCGGCTATATATATAAATTAACTAAATTAATTACTTTTTTACAACAAAATGAACCATCACTGAACTTACTTAAGCTGGACTGTGATGCTATTTTATTCTAGAAACAAACTTTGTTGCATTATTTTCCTGTTATCTCTGTAAAGCTGAAACTCTCTGTACTGTAAAAAGCGATATATAAATAAAGGAGACTTGACTTATTACTGTAATGCACAGGGGATACTGGGGCTAGTTGTCACATTATACAAATAGTAGGTTTATTTATTTGTAAAAGTATATTTCAGCAACACATGTTGACCATCTGTGAATAGTGGGGCATGTTGTCACAATTACAAACAGTGAAACAAAATACAACAACAAAAATGTAAGAAACTATTAATTCTTGTGAATTTTCAGCATCATTACTCCAGTCTTCAGTGTCACATGATCCTTCAGAAATCACTATAATATGATGATTTGATGCTCAAGAAACATTTATGATGTTGAAAACAGCTTCATATTTTTGTGGAAACCGTCACGCATTTTATTATTCAGGATTATTTGATGAATATGTGATAAGTGTTCAAAATTGACAGCAGAGACATTTATAATGCTACAAAAGATTTCTATTTCAAATAAATGCGGTTCTTTTTAACTTTCTTTTCGTGCATACAAAAATGGCAGGGGAATTTTTTTAGCTTTATTAAATTATTTAAAATAATAAACATGCATTAACATATTACCATTTCTGAAATGATTAACAATAAGACCAAGCAGCATATCGTAAACAACCTAATAACACAAATAAAAAAAATTAAATATACAAAAACATGAAAAGAAAATAGAGACAGAATAAATTACATTTCAGGGGGGGGTTAATTCATTTATATTGCCAGTAATTTAGAGAGTTTTAAGGCACTCATCTTTTTTTTTTATTTTAAGGATTAAAATACAGTTTTAAAGTACTTTTTAACTGCCTCAAAACATGGAGAAACTTGAACAAATCTACATTTGTGTTGTGTTCGTGTAAACTTTGGGTTCATTCGGTCCATTCCGGTTTGTATGTAAATGAGGCTGTGTGTAGGCCCCGCCCCCCGAGCGCAGGGGTATATAACAGGCGCGCGGCTCGTTCCTGCGTCTCTGGAGTTCTGACGGCGTTAGAGACGCACACACGCCATTTCATCCGCCCGCTACTACTGCGACATCACAGGTACCTCACTTTAAACCACACACTTTTACTTTATTCGCTGTGTTCTTCACTACATTTAAATATATATTATGTAACGGTTGTATTGATTAAGATTTGTGCGTGTTTGGCCTTCTCGACTCGCGCGCTGCTTAAAATGGCGGCGCGTGATGGAGATCTTCATCATCCTCATCTGAGATCAACCGTTTAAATCAACTTTTAATATCTTAATCGATACTTTTGCAATCTAGGATTGAGTATTTTATGTAGTATAATGCGCATATGATAGTCTCAGATCTGCGCTCGTTATATTTTATTCGAGCATTCGTGTGTTTGTATGGAATCCATTGTTTGACCTAGTTTGAAGCAGCGTGCTCGTGCTGACCCAGATTTAGTGCTTTATTAAATAAAACACACGATGAGTATTGAAATAACCGATGGATTGTTTACTTTAAACGGATAACACGCGCTTCCCGCCATTTTATTTATTCATTATTTCAATTTTTATCGCCAGGCCGCTATGAGTCATAAATATGCTAATTTTTTTGTACTTAATATGGGCTGATTTAAACTGTATTTTAACCATTTTTTGTACAATATTCGTGTGTTTTTAGCTCAGAATGTCTGACGAAGGAAAGCTGTTTATCGGCGGGTTGAGCTTCGACACCACCGAACAGTCGCTAGAAGACGCCTTCTCCAAATATGGCGTCATCACTAACGGTAAGCCCCGCCCTCTCACCAATCACAGCTCCCCTCTGCGCCCGCGCTGTTTTTGATTGGCTCGTGTGCTTTCTGTGATTTAAATAAGTGCCTCATTATTATGTCTCTTTTCAGTTCATGTGGCCCGAAACAGAGAAACCAACAAATCCCGAGGATTCGGCTTTGTGACTTTTGAGAATCCAGATGATGCAAAGGATGCGCTGGAAGGAATGAATGGAAAGGTTAGTTACTGAGACACTTCTAGATTTAACTTGCACTGGAGCACAACAGTTGGTTCAAAGTAAAAAGTAAAAGTGCTTCTCATTGGAAAAACTCCATTTTGTATTGTTCATAGAAAAATTATCCATAAGGAAGTTCTGAGGTTATTAATCAAATGCTTCAACGGTCTTTTTGATTACCCATAATGAAATTGATTACCCATAATGCAGTGCAGAATTTCACCAGGGTTGAGATGTGTTAAATGGCATATCTACTTTCTCTTCATTCAAGTATTTGTGTACTTTTAATTTTTGGCATTACGCCTCAACGAAACCTTTTTGATGTTAGATCGCAACAATGAAGCAAGGTTTTTTTTTTTTACATACTGAAACTATTTAAAAGAATTAAGTTTGTCCGTAACACAGCTTTTTTTTTTTTGATAGACCGCAATAAAAATGCAACAATTAAATGTTTGTTTGATTACCCATGATGCTGTGCAGAAAATGTCCTTATTTCAGCTTATTTTAAAATAAACATGGAAGTCATGGTGAAAAACTACATTACCCATAATGCTGTGCAGAAAATGACCAATCAGGGTTGAAGTTATGGGTTAATGTATTATCCACTTTGTTTCTCCAAGTATTTGTTACTAACACCCTCTCTGGTGATGTGTTGTCCTGATCAGTCGGTGGATGGGCGTACGATCCGCGTGGACGAGGCTGGGAAGGGTGGAGGCGGAGGAGGAGGCCGGTCCGGTGGAGGATCCTACAGAGGAGGAGGAGGGGGAAGAGGAGGTGGGGGTTTCTTCAGGGGAGGCCGAGGAAGAGGAGGTTCGAGAGGTGCTGATCTCTCAAAGTGTACGAGTGCTGTGGCATGTTCTCAAAGCTGCGTGTGTTAATGTCTTGCTCTCTGAAGGCGGAGGTGGATACGGCGGTGGAGACCGCGGTTACGGGAGTAGCGACCGCAGTTATGGCGGAGACCGAAGCTACAGCGGCGGGTACAAGAGTGGAGGAGGAGGGGGATACTCCTCTGGGGGGGGGCGGGGGAGGAGGCTACAACAGGGACAGGTGAGGTGTGTGTTTCATCATTATACTCTACAGGTCATCTGTACTGATATGCTGAACAATTTAATGTTGTCTTTTACAGATTGCAGCGATGGAGTTTTTTGACATTACACCGCCAATATTTAACCTTTTTAGACGTTACACCGCCACCATTTAACCTTTTTAGGCGTTACACTGCCACCATTTACCTTTTTTAGACGCTACACCGCCACCATTTAACTTTTTTAAACGTTACACTGCCATCATTTAACTTTTTTAGGCGTTACACTGCCACCATTTAACTTTTTTAAACGTTACACTGCCATCATTTAACTTTTTTAGGCGTTACACTGCCACCATTTAACCTTTTTAGGCGTTACACTGCCACCATTTAACTTTTTGGCGTTACACTGTCACTATTAAACGTTTTTAGACGTTACACCGCCACCATTTAACTTTTTTAAACGTTACACTGCCATCATTTAACTTTTTTGTGTTACACTGCCACTATTACACCTTTTTAGACGTTACACCGCCACCATTTAACCTTTTTAGATGTTACACCGCCACTATAAAACCTTTACACGTTACACCGCCACCATTTAACCTTTTTAGATGTTACACCGCCACTATAAAACCTTTAGACGTTACACCGCCACCATTTAACCTTTTTGGATGTTACACCGCCACTATAAAACCTTTTTAGACGTTACACCGCCACCATTTAACCTTTTTAGACGTTACACCGCCACTATTACACCTTTTTAGATGTTACACCGCCACTATAAAACCTTTACACGTTACACCGCCACCATTTAACCTTTTTAGATGTTACACCGCCACTATAAAACCTTTACACGTTACACCGCCACCATTTAACCTTTTTAGATGTTACACCGCCACTATAAAACCTTTAGACGTTACACCGCCACCATTTAACCTTTTTGGATGTTACACCGCCACTATAAAACCTTTTTAGACGTTACACCGCCACCATTTAACCTTTTTGGATGTTACACCGCCACTATAAAACCTTTTTAGACGTTACACCGCCACCATTTAACCTTTTTAGACGTTACACCGCCACTATTACACCTTTTTAGATGTTACACCGCCACTATAAAACCTTTAGACGTTACACCGCCACCATTTAACCTTTTTGGATGTTACACCGCCACTATAAAACCTTTTTAGACGTTACACCGCCACCATTTAACCTTTTTAGACGTTACACCGCCACTATTACACCTTTTTAGATGTTACACCGCCACTATAAAACCTTTACACGTTACACCGCCACCATTTAACCTTTTTAGATGTTACACCGCCACTATAAAACCTTTACACGTTACACCGCCACCATTTAACCTTTTTAGATGTTACACCGCCACTATAAAACCTTTAGACGTTACACCGCCACCATTTAACCTTTTTGGATGTTACACCGCCACTATAAAACCTTTTTAGACGTTACACCGCCACCATTTAACCTTTTTAGATGTTACACCGCCACTATAAAACCTTTAGACGTTACACCGCCACCATTTAACCTTTTTAGACGTTACACCGCCACTATTACACCTTTTTAGATGTTACACTGCCACTATAAAACCTTTACACGTTACACCGCCACCATTTAACCTTTTTAGATGTTACACCGCCACTATAAAACCTTTACACGTTACACCGCCACCATTTAACCTTTTTAGATGTTACACCGCCACTATAAAACCTTTAGACGTTACACCGCCACCATTTAACCTTTTTAGATGTTACACCGCCACTATAAAACCTTTACATGTTACACCGCCACTATTAAATGTTTTTAGATGTTCGACTGCCACAATTAAACGTTTTTGACGTTAGACCGCCCGCAATTAAAAGTGTTGACAATGAAGTGTATTTTAGACCGCAACACTTGGACTGCAAATATGTGTTTTTGACGATAGACTGTAACAATTAAACATTGTTTTTTTCCTCTTTTTTTTTTTTTTGCAAGAATCAATGCAATATGTCAGCAATAAATTTTCTAATAATTCAGTCCTACTGAAGTTTACCCAGTGTTTTTAATAATTTCTCACGCGTGTGTTTGTCTCTGTGTGCAGGAGTTCTAGTTACGGCGATCGAGGCGGCTCTTACAGAGATAGCTATGATAGCTATGGTACGTATTAGCTTCTTCGCCTCTACAGTCCCCATACAAGCATGTCGCCGCAGACTGGTAAAACAGGCTAATCTTGAGGTTCTCCAACCTGGGCGGATAAAGTCATTTTTACATTTTTATTTTTTTACATGGGTTAATAAAACAAAGGCTTTAATGCCACAATTTTAAATTTGGATCTCAATCTTCATGACAAGTAAACAAACCCCCCCCCCCTCAAATGAATCATCTGATCATCTCCATTGGAGGAACGGCTGCTCATTCTCCAGATCGCTCCAAACGACCCTGTTTTCATGTCTTTGCTCTGGTTGGCTAGTTAGAGGGATTGTGTCTTAAACCTGTTGAGATTCTTCAGTGTCTTGATGTGTGATACTTCCTCCTCAGCTGTACACGAGTAAAACCCAAGACCCGACACGACACTGGCCGAGCGTTTCTAAAGACTCATGGATCTATTCTTGGATTTTGTTTTGTAGCTGTTCTCCCTGTTTCTGTTCTGTTCTTGTACTTTAAGAAAAAGGCCGTTTCTGTTCATCAAGGCGTGAACGAACGAATGTTCACGTTTCACGAAGAGCGCCGACTGGTTCCTCCACCTTTAAACGTTATATTTGACCAATCTCCACTGATACTGTGGGTCCCTGTGCATTGTGGGGGATATAGAGTGTGTTTGCTCAACGAAAGCCTCAGTTTATTCCATTACTGTTCCAGTAGGTCTAGTCTCTCATTATGAGAACGGCTTCTTTTGTTACTTTTGCTAAGCCAGGCATTGATTTGTCCATGTCCAGTTTCCAAAAAGTGAGTTTGAGCCTGGCGGCGGCGCTGCTGTTCTCGGTCTGTGTCTCTGCTCTACGCCTGCATTTTAATCATGGACTCTTGACTAATATATATATATCCAATATTTACTTGAAAAGAGAACCAGAAATTGTTAACAGTACACTCCAGAACTGGGAAAAAATCCTTGTGCTCTTTGTTTTTTTTTTCTTTGTATCAGAATTGGACTCACTTTTGTTTTATTCCTTTTTTTTTTTGTTTGTTTTTTGTTGCTCTTCAATTGTGGCTTCATGGAGCCTATTAAACGAAACGATTTGTTCAAATGCTTTGAATTCTGTTGTTGCCTTTCAAAATCTACAAGTGAAGATGTTAAAGAACATGAGGTTCATAAAGGTTTTAGTTTGACCATAATCGGGGAGTTCTACTCATGCATTCACCATTTAAAAATAACTTGAATTGCAGCTTAATTTAGCTTAAAGTTAATAATTTAGCGCACATGCTCATTCTATTTACTCTATTTGTCATGCATTAAATTAGTAAATGTAGTCGATTTAAATGCAGGGAATTACACTTTTGCTTTAAGAATGAGTGCGCTAAAATATACCAAGTAATAAGAATTGTTAATTTTTAAATTTGAGTAATTGGCTACTGTTAAAAAAAGGTGTGCACTTGAAATAATTTTACTGAGTTTAATAATTTGGCACACATGCTCGTTCTAATTACTGATAGTCGTGCATTAAAAATATAGCTAACTGATTTAAATGTAGAGAATTAATATTTTGTTAGCTAGCTCATTCTTAAAGCAAAAATTAAAAGTAGGTTTTCAAATTTAGCACAAATTTTCATAACCTAATAAATTATATACATTAAATTTAATGCAGAATGAAATGTTATGCTTGTTCTAATTGTATCTGTTAGTCGTGCATTTAAAATAAGTATTAAATGTAGCTTATTTAAATGCAGAGAATGAATTAAATTGTATATTTTTAGTTCACTTAATGCAAAAAAGTAATGAAATGATTAAATTGTAGCTTTTTAAATGATTGAATAAGCACAAGTGATCGTACTAACTATATCTTAGTGGTGTGTTAAAAATAAGTAAATAGTCTATTTAAATGCAGAGAATTTTAATTGATTATAATTTGGCACTTTATTTTGTTTTTTTTTTCATTCTGAATTTAAAAATCGACATCGTAGCTGAACTGCACAATTGTAATGCAAAAGTTACAGTAATTGGAACGAGTTACTAATTTTTATGCAATGAGAAATGTATTAATTTTGGGTAAGAGTTGTTAATTATATGAAATACAAACATAAAACATTTCCAAATATGTTTCATCAAAAGGGTTGAGAATTGAACTAGTTTATCATCAGGAAACACATGAAATCTTTAAATCGTGAAGATTAATAAATGCTTAAACTAAAGTGACTGATGCATTTCAAAGAGTTGTTAATGTTACGTTATCTGCACATTTATATCTAAAACCCTGTTCATTGAGTTATTAGCAGTTTGAGTTTCATTAAAGGTTTAAAGCAAACTCTCCATGCCTGTTCTCCAGCTGAACTCTGAGATTAATATGCGTGAGTTGTTCAGTGTGTTTCACCCAACCCAAGCGTTCTGCTCCTGTAAAGACACGGATCTGCTCCCGACGCGAGTGCTGAACGCTCCTGCGCTGCTAGCTCAATAGTGTGTGAGGTAACCTTCCCTTGCTCTCTTCACCTGATGTTTACTGTGCTTGTGCTGCGTCTGCCGACGTCTCGGATCTCACACACACACACACACACACACGTAGAATCTTCACATCAGCTCTGAGTTTAGCTGGTTTGTGCTGATAGCGTGTGAAGGGTTAACTCTCTTCTCTGGTTTCACTCAGGTTAGTCTCTGATCTCGTGTTTTGAAGAAGGTCGAGGCTGTCGAAGGGGTTTTTCTCCAGAGTAAAGCCTGAGGTGGGTGTTACACTTCAACATCTCATGTGTGGATCTAACAGTAGAATCTGATCCGAGTCTCTTCTGGTTTCAGATGATGATGAGGAGGAGTTGCTGTGATTAAATATGCACTTATCAGGGTTTCTGCGGGTCTGATAAACTCTTCCTTTGCCCGTACACAAACCAAGGCCTTAAACCGTCTTCAATAAGAGCAGAATGTCTTACATCTATAAAGTCATGGCATTATTGCATACGTTGCAAACAATTAATATCTTCCTCAGTATTTTTGTCCTGTTTTCCAAACCAACTTTAAATCGATGCATTTACTTGAGATGCAAATGTAAAATGTCTTATCTTGTAAAGTTGAACAAGAACAAATATCTTTTAATGAGTTATGAAAAATCTTCTTAATTTAAAGGAGCATTTCATGAGTTCTTGTTTTAATCATAAACTTGCTTCATTTAGACTTAAATCAAGACACATTTACTGGAGATACAAAATGACACACAATATTTTTAAGCCATTTGCACTTGAAAACACTGGAAGATTGTGAAAATAAAATAGTTTTGTGCCGTGTGATCAGAAGATTGAGTAAAAGTTATTTCCATATTCTATAGTTTGAGAACTGAGGGATTCAACTTCTGCTTTGTAAAATGAATTAAATCTATTGGAAGTTGCATTTTCAAACTCGTGTTTCTCAGACAGAACATATTGACGTAAATGTGTTCCCTTCCAATTTATTCCTTACATTTTCTTTACATGTTCCTAAAAAGCTCTTTTAAAAGTCCTAGAATATAAATCAGGTTTTATGAAGGTAAATTTATGACCACATCCAAGCAATATTGTTTCCTGTCATTAAGTAAATATGAATGTTGAAAGGCCCGAGTTTACACTGTGACATTGATTTGCATTTAAAAGAGTAAATGTTTAAATGTCATGTCAGAAATCTTACTGTTATGAAATTGTCATTTATCAGCTACACGCTTGTCTGGACAAAGAAACGTTTTATTTAGTAAATGTAACACTGGAAGAACATTGAGCAAACATTTATACTTTAATAAAGTGGAACATTCACATGACTTGACTCGTGTCAGTCACTCGATACACACACACACACACACACACGATCACAGCTCCACGACCGGCTCGGTCCCAGTAAAGCGGGGCAGGTTCAGCTCGTACTTCTTCTGGATGTCGTAGGGAAGGAAGCGTCCCGCCAGGAAGTGTGATCCGGGGAAACTCCGAGCGCAGCGCTTGGGAATCATCAGGGAAACCAGGAGCGCTGGACTGATTCCCTGAGAACCAGATTCATCCGCATCCCAGCCTGTGGACACACACAGTGTCACAGTCACACACACACACACACACACACACACACACACACACACACACACACACACACACAGTGTCACAGTCACACACACACACACACACACACACACACACACACACACAGTGTCACAGTCACACACACACACACACACACACACACACACACACACACACACACACACACACACACACACACACAAGTGCTCGTAGAGGGAGTGTGCTTCTATAGAGAACTGATAAAGTGTTTTGTTTAATTTAAAAAATAAAATGCATTAAAAACTAAATGCATGATGGGAACTAAAAGGTTCTATACATACAATTTTAATAAAATATTCAGAATTAAACAACTCATTAACATTTTATCAGCAGAAAAATTAAATGCAGAAAAAAACTAAATGCATGATGGGAACCCTTACAAGGTTTTATATCAGTATAACATTTTAAGGGTTCCCATCATGCATTTCTTTTTTTTAATGCATTTTATATTTATGCATTTTAATTTTAATAAAAATTTCTGAATTAAACAACTCACTAACATACTTTATCAACAGAAAAATTTATGTATAGAACTTTTTAAGGGTTCCTAACATGCATTTAGTTTTTTTTAATTGCATTTTATGTTTATGCATTTAAATTTTAATATTTTCTGAGCTAAACTACCTGTTGACATACTTTATCAGTAGAACATTTTATGTATATAACCTTTTAAGGCTTCCCATCATGCATTTAGTTTTTTAATGCATTTTATTTTTTATGCATTTTAATACAATTTTCTGAATTAAACTACCTGTTAACATACTTTAATCAGTAAAACATTTTATGTATAGAACCTTGTATAGTATGTTAATGAGTAGTTTAATTCAGACATTTTTATTAATTTAAATGCATAAACATAAAATGCAATTTAAAAAAAACTAAATGCATGATGGGAACTTCTAAAAAGTTCTACACATAAAATTTTCTGCTGATAAAGTATGTTAATGAGTTGTTTAATTTGGAAAATTTTATTAAAAATAACATGCATTAAAAAAAAAATGTATTTATTTAACCAGGAAGATCCCGTTGAGATGCAATATCTCTTCTACCAGGGAGTCCTAAACCCCGAAAAAGTTCTGCTGATAAAGTATGTTAACGAGTCGTTTCATTCAGAAAATTGTATCAAAATTAAAATGCATAAAAATACACGATGCATGAACCCTTAAAAGGTTCTATATCTCCCAAACCTGAGGCTCATGAACGGGAGAATCTGTGGGAACATGTTCAAGCACACGAATAACCCAGCGGTTGGGCACCTGACGGGATGTCCAGGCTGGCGATCGGGACGCGGAGTCCTCGTAGAGTCTGCAGAACTCCGGTCAGGGGCTCGCCCACCGACGCCAGGTCCGTTTCAGGACCCAGAACCGCGTCCACAACCAGATTATACGCTTCGTTGAGGAGCTGCAGCTTCAAGAACAAAACCAGATCATGTTATAATTGATCATCTGTGCCACTGAAACACTGATTCCCTGTTCTGGCGGAGATTTATTGAGGTTAACAGATTTCAAACTAGTTTACTGAATTTGAGCTTTTATGACCATAATGCATTAGTTCACAGGAACTAACGAGAAACAATACTTCAGTTCTAATGTTAACTTTTGACTTGAGAATTTTATTAGTAAAGGTTGAAATTAAGATTATTAAATGCTGTAGAACTAACGCGAACAAACAATGAGCAAAACATTTATCAACCCTTGTTAACGTTTAATAACATTTAATAAAAATACAATTGTTCATTGTTTGTGCATTAATGCATTAAGTAATGTTATGTAACTATGTTGCAGTCTGGGAAGGTGTAAACAACACTACAAACTACTTTTCTTTAGATAGCATTAACAAGTGTTTGGCCTGAAGCACTTTTTTTGGCCCTGTTTGCAGTGGTTTAGCCTGGTTTAATCTGGTTTAGCCTGGTTTATCTGACCTCGTTGGGCAGGTAGGAGAGGAAGGTTTAGCCTGGTTTAGTCTGGTTTATCTGACCTCGTTGGGCAGGTAGGAGAGGAAGGTTTAGCCTGGTTTAGTCTGGTTTAGCCTTGTTTAGTCTGGTTTAGCCTGGTTTATCTGACCTCGTTGGGCAGGTAGGAGAGGAAGGTTTAGCCTGGTTTAGTCTGGTTTAGCTGACCTCGTTGGGCAGGTAGGAGAGGAAGGTTTAGCCTGGTTTAGCTGACCTCGTTGGGCAGGTAAGAGAGGAAGGTTTAGTCTGGTTAAGCCTGGTTTAGTCTGGTTTAGCTTGGTTTATCTGACCTGGTTGGGCAGGTAGGAGAGGAAGGTGTAGTCTGGTTTAGTCTGGTTTATCTGACCTCGTTGGGCAGGTAGGAGAGGAAGGTTTAGTCTGGTTTAGCCTGGTTTATCTGACCTCGTTGGGCAGGTAGGAGAGGAAGGTTTAGTCTGGTTTAGTCTGGTTTAGCCTGGTTTATCTGACCTCGTTGGGCAGGTAGGAGAGGAAGGTTTAGTCTGGTTTAGTCTGGTTTAGCCTGGTTTATCTGACCTCGTTGGGCAGGTAGGAGAGGAAGGTTTAGCTGACCTCGTTGGGCAGGTAGGAGAGGAAGGGCAGGTCCATCCGCTCGCACTGCACCGTCAGGTCCTGATGGAGGCGGTCCGAGGAGCGTTTGGGACAGAACACAGTGGGAATGTAATCCTGTCACACACACACACACACACACACACACACAGACAGATCCGTAACTCAGGGCTCATCTTTAACTCTTTCACCACTCATTTTTCTGGGGGACCATGAAAGTTCAAAATGATCAAAAATCCAGGGTTCGTACAAGGTGCTTTAAGAGCTTGAAGTACTTGAATCTGACTGAAGTTTAAGTCCTGGAAAACGCTTGAAAATATTAATGGAAAGGTACTTAAAAAGTGCTTGAATTATTGAAAGACAAGATATGTAAAATTAGTGTTTCATTTGACCAATAAACCAATCTTTTTTACTCATATAAATATCCAAGTATATGATACAGCTTTTATACTTCAGTTCAATCCTATATTCATGGAGAGGAATAATCAGCTTGAATAAGGAAAGTGATATCTTACATTTACATTTTTTAGAATTTGAAAAATACTAAAGATATTGTTTGATAAGTGAGATCTCTGATTGTAGTCCTTAAAAACCAAAAATGTAGTGCTTAAAGTCCTGTTTTGACTCACGAACACATGGAGATGTCGAGCACACGCGAGTCCCACACACCCGTTCTGATCCGGTCCACAGATCACCAGAACCGTGGCCTGGCGTTTCTCCAGAGACGAGAGCGGGAAGGTCTGAAGAGATCATCACATCACTGATCAACAACTAATAATTACCAACAAACATTGAAGCAAACGTGACATTGAAGTAGAAAGACTGTCTTTCTACTTTAAAGGGGTGGTAAAACACGATTTCACTTTTCTAACTTTAGCTAGTGTGTAATGTTGCTGTTTGAGCATAAACAACATCTGCAAAGTTACAGCGCTCAAAGTTCAAAGCAAAGGGAGATATTTGCTTTTAAAGAAATCAATTTCTAAGGACTACAGCAAACGGCCGGTTTTGGACTACACCACATTCCTCCGGGTTTGGTGACATCACTGATCCCAATATTTACATAAACCCCTCCTCCGAGAATACTTAAAAAGGGCGAGGCCATTTTATATTGCGCTGGGGAAGAGCTGTTGTGGTATACTAGGCTGTTGTTGCCACAATGCCGTCGAAACTGCTGTTATTTTCATCCGGATTGCAGGTCCGCTTTGTTCAGCCTTCCATAGGGACGAGGGAGTTAGGGATCAATGGTTAAAATTTATTTTTAACTCGGTCCCTCATAATTATGACCCAAATCTCGCTCTCTGTGCTGCACATGTTACGGAGGAAAGCTTCCACAATCTTCACAAGCTCAATGCAGGATTCGCACATCGGCTTGTGCTGAAAGATGGAGCAGTTCCAACTTTAAAAACAGAAGCTGTTGTTTACGGGCCACAACCTGTAAGTATGATTTATTTTTCGTCGATGTGTTTTCCTGTAATAGTTCGTATTGTTAATTGTACGTTGTAGCAAGGAAGTAAAGAAATGACAACGCTGTTTGGCTCTGCTGGTTTGGTAAATGCTCATTCATACTTAACGTTATCCGAATAAGTGTAAATTATTCTTTGATTAGAGCTTTTATGTATTGTTTATCTACAGGCATGTTAAACATGGTTCTGTGTTTGATCTGGCTACTGTAGTAAATCCGATGTTTACTGTTCGTTTTGGGTTAATAGTTCTGGCAACAGATAATTGGCTACAAGCGTTCTAAAAATACAAAAGTAACGGTGCCATACAGTCAGTAACGATCACTAAAATTTTTTTTTTTTAAACGAAGCATGAACACATGTTACAGTGCACCCCACAAACACAATCAAGCCTTTGAAAAAATGTGTTTTACCACCCCTTTAATTCAATGTGTTACTAACCAAGAATTTTGACGTTAGACCGCCACAATTAAACGTTTTTTTTTACGTTAGACCGCCACAATTAAACGTTTTTTTTTACGTTAGACCGCCACAATTAAGTTTTTTTTTTACGTTAGACCGCAGCAATTACACGTTTTTTTTTTACGTTAGGCCGCCACAATTAAACATTTTTTTTACGTTAGACCGCAGCAATTAAATGTTTTTTTGATGTTAGACCGCCACAATTAAACGTTTTTTTTACGTTAGACCGCAGCAATTAAACTTTTTTTTTTACGTTAGACCGCAGCAATTAAAAGTTTTTTTTACATTAGACCGCAGCAATTAAATGTTTTTTTGATGTTAGACCGCCACAATTAAACGTTTTTTTTTACGTTAGACAGCAGCAATTAAACTTTTTTTTTTACGTTAGACCGCAGCAATTAAACTTTCTTTTGACGTTAGACCGCAGCAATTAAACGTTTTTTTGATGTTAGACCGCAGCAATTAAACACTTTGAAACGCCGCAGCAATTAAACATTTTTCTTTGATTTTTGACATTAGACTGCAACAATTAAAGAATTCTGTGTCTCTGCTCTACGCCTGCATTTTAATCATGGACTCTTGACTAACATATTTATCGAATATTTACTTGAAAAGAGAACCAGAAATTGTTAACAGTACACTCCAGAACTGGGAAAAAATCCTTGGGCTCTTTGTTTTTTCTTTGTACCAGAATTTGACTCACTATTTTGTTTTTATTCTTTTTTATTCGTTTCTGCTCTCAATTCTCTTTCTACTTTAATTCAATGTGTTACTAACCAACTCATGAATTGCTAGTAAGTTTCAAAAATAATTTCTGAGTGAAAATTGTTTCTACAATGACAAAAAGTTGGTGTAGAATTTACTTTCACTCAAATTGTCACAAATAATCACAAAGAATTGGCAAGTAATGCGTGTGAAATTTTGAAGTAGAAACACTGAAATAGTATTTTTACTTGTTCAATGAAAAATGCATCAAAATGAAGTGAGTTTAAGATTAAAACAAGAACAAATATCTTCCAGTGGAGTCAGAAAAATAAACTTAATTCAAAGTGAAAACAAGATTATTTTTCAGACTCCAATGCCAGATATTTGATCTTGTTTTAAACACAAACTAAAGACAATTTTTTTCTGAAAACAAGACTTAATACCTTCAGTCATTTTGCTTCTCCAGTAAATGTATCTTAATTTAAGAATGTTTATATACTTGTACTCATTAATATCATTTTATCAGTGAGCAACAGGAAAGTAATGTTTTCATACGGTATTTCAGGAACTACTAAATGAATGGTGGATGTACTGATTAAAGACTCGTTCCTGCAGACCTTTGCGATGGCGTTCGCACACGCGTGTCCCAGAATCTCCGTCAGCTGTTGCCGTCCAAAACCATAATCCCTTAGCAACTCCGTCTCCATGGAAACGGCCTCCTCTTTACTGCAAAACATGATAAATAAACAACTTGGGATGAACTCTAGAAATATACTAGTTTTAAACATGACTAATGAAAGTTAAACCTGCAAGACATGGAAATGAATGCATGAATAAAAGCACTAAATGTGGCTTGTGCTGATGGTCGTCACTGGGATGTTTTTGCTCCAGGACTCCTGTGGGAAGATGATCCGCTGCCCTTCTGTGATCGGGATTGATGGGGAATCCCTGAGGCGTTCGGCTCCTCAGTTCCTGAACTCACGCAGGGAAACGACCCAACAGCAGATCCTTCCACACAGGAGCCCAAACATCAGATCAAATCATCATTCACTTCAGCATCTTGAGATTCAGCCAAAGCTGGAAAGCCTCGTCAGTCTGCAGCGCTACACACGTGTACTGTGAAATCATCACACTGAAACACTGAAACCACTGAAATACTGAAACCACTGAAACACTGAAACACTGAAACCACTTAAACACTGAAACCAATAAAAAACACTGAAACCACTTAAACCACTTAAACACTGAAACCAATGAAACACTGAAACCACTTAAACCACTTAAACACTGAAACCAATGAAACACTGAAACCACTTAAACCACTTAAACACTGAAACCAATGAAACACTGAAACCACTGAAACACTGAAACCACTGAAACACTGAAACCACTTAAACACTGAAACACGGAAACCACTTAAACACTGAAACCAATGAAACACTGAAACCACTTAAACCACTTAAACACTGAAACCAATGAAACACTGAAACCACTTAAACACTGAAACCACTTAAACACTGAAACCACTTAAACACTGAAACCACTTAAACACTGAAACACTGAAACCACTTAAACACTGAAACCACTTAAACACTGAAACCAATGAAACACTGAAACCACTTAAACACTGAAACACTGAAACCACTGAAATACTGAAACCACTGAAACACTGAAACCACTGAAACACTGAAACCACTTAAACACTGAAACACGGAAACCACTTAAACCACTTAAACACTGAAACCAATGAAACACTGAAACCACTTAAACCACTTAAACACTGAAACCAATGAAACACTGAAACCACTTAAACACTGAAACCACTTAAACACTGAAACACTGAAACCACTTAAACACTGAAACCACTTAAACACTGAAACCAATGAAACACTGAAACCACTTAAACACTTAAACCACTTAAACACTTAAACCACTTAAACACTGAAACCACTTAAACACTGAAACCACTTAAACACTGAAATACTGAAACCACTTAAACACTGAAATACTGAAACCACTTAAACACTTAAACCACTTAAACACTGAAACCACTTAAACACTGAAATACTGAAACCACTTAAACACTGAAATACTGAAACCACTTAAACACTTAAACCACTTAAACACTGAAACCACTTAAACACTGAAACCACTTAAACACTGAAATACTGAAACCACTTAAACACTTAAACCACTTAAACACTGAAACCACTTAAACACTGAAACCACTTAAACACAGAAACACTGAAACAACTTAAACACTGAAATACTGAAACCACTTAAACACTTAAACCACTTAAACACTGAAACCACTTAAACACTGAAACCACTTAAACACTGAAACCACTTAAACACAGAAACACTGAAACAACAAACACTGAAATACTGAAACCACTTAAACACTTAAACCACTTAAACACTGAAACCACTTAAACACTAAAACCACTTAAACACTGACACACGGAAACCACTTAAACCACTTAAACACTGAAACCATTGAAACACTGAAATACTGAAACCACTTAAACACTGAAATACTGAAACCACTTAAACACTGAAATACTGAAACCACTTAAACACTTAAACCACTTAAACACTGAAACCACTTAAACACTTAAACCACTTAAACACTGAAACCACTTAAACACTGAAACCACTGAAACACTGAAACCACTTAAACACTGAAACAACTTAAACACTGAAATACTGAAACCACTTAAACACTGAAACCACTTAAACACTGAAACCACTTAAACACTGAAACCACTTAAACACTGAAACCACTGAAACACTGAAACCACTTAAACACTGAAACCACTGAAACACTGAAACCACTTAAACACTGAAATACTGAAACCACTTAAACACTGAAACCACTTAAACACTGAAACCACTGAAACCACTTAAACACTGAAACCACTTAAACACTGAAACCACTTAAACACAGAAACACTGAAACCACTTAAACACTGAAACCACTTAAACACTGAAACCACTTAAACACTGAAACCACTGAAACCACTTAAACACTGAAACCACTTAAACACTGAAACCACTTAAACACTGAAACCACTTAAACACTGAAACCACTTAAACACAGAAACACAGAAACACTGAAACCACTTAAACACTGAAACCACTGAAACACTGAAACCACTGAAACACTGAAACCACTTAAACACTGAAACCACTTAAACACTGAAACCACTTAAACACTGAAACCACTTAAACACTGAAACCACTTAAACACAGAAACACAGAAACACTGAAACCACTGAAACACTGAAACCACTTAAACACTGAAACCACTTAAACACAGAAACACTGAAACCACTGAAACACTGAAACCACTTAAACACTGAAACCACTAAAACACTGAAACCACTGAAACACTGAAACCACTTAAACACTGAAACCACTTAAACACTGAAACCACTTAAACACAGAAACACTGAAACCACTGAAACACTGAAACCACTTAAACACTGAAACCACTGAAACACTGAAACCACTTAAACACTGAAACCACTTAAACACTGAAACCACTTAAACACTGAAACCACTGAAACACTGAAACCACTGAAACACTGAAACCACTTAAACACTGAAACCACTTAAACACTGAAACCACTTAAACACTGAAACCACTGAAACACTGAAACCACTGAAACACTGAAACCACTTAAACACTGAAACCACTTAAACACTGAAACAACTTAAACACTGAAATACTGAAACATAATATCTAAGGCTACGTTTACACGTGGTCTGCTATTTTCATAAACGGACATTTCACCCTCTCCGTTTTCAAAAATAACATCGTGCACACCTGAACATCGTTTACACGAACCCATATGGACATATGTGCCGTCAAGAGCATGCCAAACCTGTAGGTGGCAGTGTAACGAGAAGCTCAAGCCCACGTTAGCCAATCAGAATCCAGAAAATAGCAACAAGAGCAATGGATCACTTCCTCTTTCTCTTTTGAACAAAGATGTCGCACTTTTGACGCATGTGCGAGTTCTGTCGCGTACTGTGACGGCGGCTGCCTAAAACTATGTTTTTCTCCGTTTACATGCAAACAGAGTTTTTAGAAAGAAACGTTTTCAGAGGCGATTTTTCCGTTTGTGTGTAAACGAAGGGAAATGTCTAAAAATAACCATGTACGTGTAAACAGGGCCTAATATGATGATTTTCTGCTCAAGAAACATTTCTGATTATTATCAGTGTTGAAAACAGCTTAATTTTTTGTGTGGAAATTGTGATACATTTTATTTTTCAGGATTCTTTGTTGAATAGAAAGTGCAAAAGTACATCAATTTAATGTGTCCTTGATGCCTAAGAGTATAAATTTCTAATCTTTCTTCCCTCAAACTTGTGTATGCTAGCGTATGACGGTTTCCAATCATCATATTATACTGATTTCTGAAAGATCATGTGACACTGAAGACTGGAGTAATGATGCTGAAAATTCAGCTTTGATCACAGGAATAAATTACACTTTACTATATATTCACATAGAAAACAGGTTTTACTGTATTTTTCATCAGCCTTGGTGAGAAGAAGAGACTTCCTTCAAAACATTCAAACATCTTCAATATTCCTAACTTTTGACTGCCAGTGTTCACCAATAATTTTTGTTTTATTTACTTTCATTTTTCCAGTGCATGAGCTGTTGTTTAATGAAAACGAGCTGCATGATCATATTTTTTCCTGTTATGCATCCAGGATTGTGTTGTTTGTCTGCACTCTTCCTGTAATAATGTTTATTTCTCAGTCTGTGAACGAGTGTTCAGATCTCAGTCTGTACCGGATCAGCCGGTTGAAGAGCGGATTAAAGCTCCGGTCTCCCGCTCGGATCACGAGGAGACACAGCAGAACACATACAGAAGCACATTACTGTTCTAATACAGTTATATATCATATTATATCATCATATCCCAGTGAAGAGAGAGAGAGAGAGAGAGAGAGTCAGGGAAGTTCATACGTCTTCAGTTCCTCAGAAAACATCAGATGCTTCAAAGTGCAGAAAACATCTTTCATGAGTTTCTGGAAAACTTTACATTTAACTATGACAAACTGCTTTAATTAGCTAATTAACAACCGCAGGAGTGTGTCTGTGTGTATTGAGCTTATAATACAAGAAAATAAAGCAGTTTAATCTGAAGAGAGATTAATACACTGCAAATTATGTTCTTCAGCACAAATATCTAAACATTCATAAATCAAGAATCAATAAGCAAAATGACTGAAGATATTAAGTAAAAAAAATTTATCAAAATGAAGTGAGTTTATGATTAAGAACAAAAATCTGCCAATGGAGTCAGAAAAATAATCTTGTTTTCTCTGTGATTTAAGATGATTTTTCTGACTCCACTGGCAGATATTTGTTATTGTGTTCAGGTTTATTATAGTTAACTAAATATAAAACAATAAAACACATTTTTGTTACTTGAAATAAAATGAATGTTAACTTATTTTATTTTAATGCTTATTAACAAATGCTTATTTTAATGCAGCAAGTTGCCAAGGCAAGATTTCTTCTTTTAACTTGATGTACTAAAAAAGAAAAACTAAAACTGAAATAAAAAATTACAATAAAAATAACTAATATATATATATATATATATATATATATATATATATATATATATATATATATATATATACAGACACACAATGAAATCAATAAAACTTAAAAACCAAAATGAAAATAACATTTGAATATATAAACTAAAATATAAAAATACATAAAGTAAAAAAAACTAATTCAAAATATTAATAAAAAATAAAATAGTATCTCAATTATAATAAAATAACTGGTTTTAAACAAACTCACTTCAAATTAATACATTTCGACCTACTATCTTCAGTCATTCTTCTCCAATAAATGTATCTTGATTTATGAATGTTTATAAATGTGTGCTGGAAAACAAGAGAGAAACACTGAGGAAGAACATCATGTTTAGCAGTGCACAGGTGTGTGTGTGTGTGTGTGTGTGTGTTTTACCTGAGATATCTGAGCGCTTCCACACACTCCTGATTCCTGTTGTTCATCTTCACTGAAATAAAAACACGAATTGAAGGAGTTTCAGTGTTTTAGTTCTTCTCGTCTCACTTTCAGCTCGTGATGTGAGAAGATGAAGCTCGTAATGAGAGTCTGCCACGCGAGAGCCAATCAGAGAGCAGAAGGAGCAGGGGGAGCCCTCTGATTGGCTGATGGGATTCTTCACGCTGACCTGAGAGAATCGCACATCTTCATCACATACTGAAGATTCGCTCTGTATTTACATTATAATATCCGTGTGAATGTTGTTGATACTGATGGAGCCTTCATGCAAACCATTTACAAGTATTATTATTAAAAATTAAAACGAGGAATAGTTCCTCATCCTGTGGAAATGCAAATCCTGAACAATGCTGTTGTTGTGATGCGTTTTTTTTTGTTGCTTAGCATGTTTGTCTGGTTTTCCAGCATAAACAAATGTCTGAATGTGATTCAAAACATCAAAGCAAGAGTCATTTACTGTAAACTGAACTGAACATGAAGACTTCTTAAGATTAACACATGAAGATTGTGTTAGTTTAGTTAGTGGATGATAGTTAACGTGAACTTGACTTCACACATCCACTAAAACACACTGTAACATGAAGAAAAGCAAAAGAAGATCCTGATGAAAGTGTGTGTGTGTGTGTGCGTGATCAAACTGTTCAGAATCAACTCGAGTTAAATACTCACGTGACATGGCTGATCTCGTCTTGCAGATCACGTGATCTGAGTCCATCAGTTCTGTTTAAGGGCTGAAGGCTTATATAGGGGTTTATAAACGTTCATAAACATTTATCAGTGTTCACTGTGCATCGAATTTCATATCGAGAAGAGTGCATAAACATCATACAGTGAGTCTAACTGAGCTTCTCCTAATCATCCCTGGAAGATCTTTTGTTTCCATGGTGATTCAGAATTAATTGTAACACTTTACAATTGAGATCATGTGTTAACATTTATAAAGTACATTAGTTAACATGAACTTTTTTTTAAATTTAAAGTCCCCCTGTAGTCAATTTAATCACTTAAAAATCCTCTTTGATCACCAACATTCAATTTTTTTGTCATTGAAAAAAAAAATCGTCATGCCTTAAAATATATTGAATGTAAATCGACACCCTTGCCTCATTGAGTATGTGCGTTCTATGAATATGCAAATGAGCCCCGCCTCCACTCACTCACTCACTCAGAGATCCACTCGTTGACGATCACACGTTGATCTGATTGGTTACAAGGTAGTTTGTGACGTCAGAAACACCGGCGATTTCAAACCGTGTTTTTGAGACTGTCTTTGGTTCACTGCAGTTTTAAGGAGAAAATACTCAGCAATGCTGTCGATTTAGACATAGACATATAAACAACATTAAACGCTGATTTTTTTTTAACCAAAGAGGTACTTTAATATTTTGTATTTTTAGGAGATTTTATGGAATTTAATTATATTTATGGAATAGTTATAATCCACTTTTTTAAGCATAGAGCTGAAAATGAAATTTCCAACTTGAATTATGATAAGTCTTGAATGCTTTGGATCAACAGACTGAAGTTTGGTCTCTTTTTAAAGACGACACTATTGCTGAAGTCAAAAAAGTAAAAAATTTTTTTTTTTTAGAAGTTCATTACTCCAAAAATGCACAAAAATAAAAAATACATTTATATGAAATATATATTTTCCAAAACATGTTTTACTCTAAAACTGAAAAAAACAAATTCATAAATCTGAACAAGTTGTGCTCCAAATTTGAGGTTGATATCTCAAAAAAATTAGCTTTCAGTGAGAGTTTTTTTGGCATCAGTAACATTAATTGCAGTAATTAATTCATTTCAATACGCTTATTTGCGAACAATACAAGTGTGATTTATTCAGGACCATTTAACCTTTTTGAATAATGTCCATGATGTTCACACAGAAAGCGCCGAAACCTTTACCAAGTTTCGTACCATTCAGATAAAGAAAAAAATTCTTTAAATAAATAAAAAATGAGATTTTTTGGTCAAAAATGACTGAAGAGCACCAGAGGGTTAATGGATTTGAAGTAACATGGACAAATAAAGAACAGTTTAACTAAGGGGGCCGTTTACACCACACCGTTTTCAACTGAAATTGTAAAACACTTTATGTTTTGGTCGTTCATTTACACGACACCGGCGTTTGCCTGAAAATGTTCAGTCTGTAAGTGCCTACTTTTACACAGGGAGGTCGCCACCTACTGGCCGGACATGAGTATTACAGCGATCAGTCGATTACGCTGATCCGTGTGAACGGGGTGAAAAACTTTCCATTTTTAGCACATCGTTGTCGGATGCTCAGTGGTTTCAGTGTTGAAAACATGTTTTAAACATGACTAATGAAAGTTAAACCTGCAAGACATGGAAATGAATGCATGAATAAAAGCACTAAATGTGGCTTGTGCTGATGGTCGTCACTGGGATGTTTTTGCTCCAGGACTCCTGTGGGAAGATGATCCGCTGCCCTTCTGTGATCGGGATTGATGGGGAATCCCTGAGGCGTTCGGCTCCTCAGTTCCTGAACTCACGCAGGGAAACGACCCAACAGCAGATCCTTCCACACAGGAGCCCAAACATCAGATCAAATCATCATTCACTTCAGCATCTTGAGATTCAGCCAAAGCTGGAAAGCCTCGTCAGTCTGCAGCGCTACACACGTGTACTGTGAAATCATCACACTGAAACACTGAAACCACTGAAATACTGAAACCACTGAAACACTGAAACACTGAAACCACTTAAACACTGAAACCAATGAAACACTGAAACACTGAAACCACTTAAACACTGAAACCACTGAAACACTGAAACCACTGAAATACTGAAACCACTGAAACACTGAAACCACTGAAACACTGAAACCACTTAAACACTGAAACACTGAAACACTGAAACACTGAAACCACTGAAATACTGAAACCACTGAAATACTGAAACCACTGAAACCACTTAAACACTGAAATACTGAAACCACTGAAACACTGAAACACTGAAACACTGAAACCACTGAAACACTGAAACACTGAAACACTGAAACCACTGAAATACTGAAACCACTGAAACACTGAAACCACTGAAACACTGAAACCACTTAAACACTGAAACACTGAAACCACTGAAATACTGAAACCACTGAAATACTGAAACCACTGAAACACTGAAATACTGAAACCACTGAAACACTGAAACCACTGAAACCACTGAAATACTGAAACCACTGAAACACTGAAACACTGAAACCACTGAAATACTGAAACCACTGAAACACTGAAACCACTTAAACACTGAAACCACTGAAACACTGAAACCACTTAAACACTGAAACCACTGAAACACTGAAACCACTGAAATACTGAAACCACTTAAACACTGAAACCACTGAAACACTGAAACCACTTAAACACTGAAACACGGAAACCACTTAAACCACTTAAACACTGAAACCAATGAAACACTGAAACCACTTAAACCACTTAAACACTGAAACCAATGAAACACTGAAACCACTTAAACACTGAAACCACTTAAACACTGAAACACTGAAACCACTTAAACACTGAAACCACTTAAACACTGAAACCAATGAAACACTGAAACCACTTAAACACTGAAACCACTTAAACACTGAAACCACTTAAACACTGAAACCACTTAAACACTGAAACCACTTAAACACTGAAACCACTGAAACACTGAAACCACTTAAACACTGAAACCACTTAAACACTGAAACAACTTAAACACTGAAATACTGAAACCACTTAAACCACTTAAACACTGAAACCACTTAAACACTGAAACCACTTAAACACTGAAACCACTTAAACACAGAAACACTGAAACAACTTAAACACTGAAATACTGAAACCACTTAAACACTTAAACCACTTAAACACTGAAACCACTTAAACACTGAAACCACTTAAACACTGACACATGGAAACCACTTAAACCACTTAAACACTGAAACCAATGAAACACTGAAACCACTGAAATACTGAAACCACTGAAACACTGAAATACTGAAACCACTGAAACACTGAAACCACTGAAACCACTGAAATACTGAAACCACTGAAACACTGAAACCACTGAAACACTGAAACCACTTAAACACTGAAACCACTGAAACACTGAAACCACTTAAACACTGAAACCACTGAAACACTGAAACCACTGAAATACTGAAACCACTTAAACACTGAAACCACTGAAACACTGAAACCACTTAAACACTGAAACACGGAAACCACTTAAACCACTTAAACACTGAAACCAATGAAACACTGAAACCACTTAAACCACTTAAACACTGAAACCAATGAAACACTGAAACCACTTAAACACTGAAACCACTTAAACACTGAAACACTGAAACCACTTAAACACTGAAACCACTTAAACACTGAAACCAATGAAACACTGAAACCACTTAAACACTGAAACCACTGAAACACTGAAACCACTTAAACACTGAAACCACTTAAACACTGAAACAACTTAAACACTGAAATACTGAAACCACTTAAACCACTTAAACACTGAAACCACTTAAACACTGAAACCACTTAAACACTGAAACCACTTAAACACAGAAACACTGAAACAACTTAAACACTGAAATACTGAAACCACTTAAACACTTAAACCACTTAAACACTGAAACCACTTAAACACTGAAACCACTTAAACACTGACACATGGAAACCACTTAAACCACTTAAACACTGAAACCAATGAAACACTGAAAGCACTTAAACCACTTAAACACTGAAACCAATGAAACACTGAAACCACTTAAACACTGAAACCACTGAAACACTGAAACCACTTAAACACTGAAACCACTTAAACACTGAAACCACTGAAACACTGAAACCACTGAAACACTGAAACCACTTAAACACTGAAACAACTTAAACACTGAAATACTGAAACCACTTAAACACTTAAACCACTTAAACACTGAAACCACTTAAACACTGAAACCACTTAAACACTGAAACCACTTAAACACTGAAACCACTTAAACACAGAAACACTGAAACAACTTAAACACTGAAATACTGAAACCACTTAAACACTTAAACCACTTAAACACTGAAACCACTTAAACACTGAAACCACTTAAACACTGAAATACTGAAACCACTTAAACACTTAAACCACTTAAACACTGAAACCACTGAAACCACTTAAACACTTAAACACTGAAACCACTTAAACACTGAAACCACTGAAACACTGAAACCACTTAAACACTGAAACAACTTAAACACTGAAATACTGAAACCACTTAAACACTTAAACCACTTAAACACTGAAACAACTTAAACACTGAAATACTGAAACCACTTAAACACTTAAACCACTTAAACACTGAAACCACTTAAACACTGAAACCACTTAAACACTGAAATACTGAAACCACTTAAACACTTAAACCACTTAAACACTGAAACCACTGAAACCACTTAAACACTTAAACACTGAAACCACTTAAACACTGAAACCACTGAAACACTGAAACCACTTAAACACTGAAACAACTTAAACACTGAAATACTGAAACCACTTAAACACTTAAACCACTTAAACACTGAAACCACTTAAACACTGAAACAACTTAAACACTGAAATACTGAAACCACTTAAACACTGAAACCACTTAAACACTGAAACCACTTAAACACTGAAACCACTGAAACACTGAAACCACTTAAACACTGAAATACTGAAACCACTTAAACACTGAAACCACTTAAACACTGAAACCACTGAAACCACTTAAACACTGAAACCACTTAAACACTGAAACCACTTAAACACAGAAACACTGAAACCACTTAAACACTAAAACCACTTAAACACTGAAACCACTGAAACACTGAAACCACTTAAACACTGAAACCACTGAAATACTGAAACCACTTAAACACTGAAACCACTTAAACACTGAAACCACTTAAACACTGAAACCACTTAAACACTGAAACCACTTAAACACAGAAACACTGAAACCACTTAAACACTGAAACCACTTAAACACTTAAACACAGAAACACTGAAACCACTTAAACCACTGAAACACTGAAACCACTTAAACACTGAAACCACTGAAACACTGAAACCACTTAAACACTGAAACCACTTAAACACTGAAACCACTTAAACACTGAAACCACTTAAACACTGAAACCACTTAAACACTGAAACCACTTAAACACTGAAACCACTTAAACACTGAAACTACTTAAACACTGAAACCACTTAAACACTGAAACCACTGAAACACTGAAACCACTTAAACACTGAAACCACTTAAACACTGAAACCACTTAAACACTGAAACAACTTAAACACTGAAACCACTTAAACACTGAAACCACTGAAACACTGAAACCACTTAAACACTGAAACAACTTAAACACTGAAATACTGAAACATAATATCTAAGGCTACGTTTACACGTGGTCTGCTATTTTCATAAACGGACATTTCACCCTCTCCGTTTTCAAAAATAACATCGTGCACACCTGAACATCGTTTACACGAACCCATATGGACATATGTGCCGTCAAGAGCATGCCAAACCTGTAGGTGGCAGTGTAACGAGAAGCTCAAGCCCACGTTAGCCAATCAGAATCCAGAAAATAGCAACAAGAGCAATGGATCACTTCCTCTTTCTCTTTTGAACAAAGATGTCGCACTTTTGACGCATGTGCGAGTTCTGTCGCGTACTGTGACGGCGGCTGCCTAAAACTATGTTTTTCTCCGTTTACATGCAAACAGAGTTTTTAGAAAGAAACGTTTTCAGAGGCGATTTTTCCGTTTGTGTGTAAACGAAGGGAAATGTCTCAAAATAACCATGTACGTGTAAACAGGGCCTAATATGATGATTTTCTGCTCAAGAAACATTTCTGATTATTATCAGTGTTGAAAACAGCTTAATTTTTTGTGTGGAAATTGTGATACATTTTATTTTTCAGGATTCTTTGTTGAATAGAAAGTGCAAAAGTACATCAATTTAATGTGTCCTTGATGCCTAAGAGTATAAATTTCTAATCTTTCTTCCCTCAAACTTGTGTATGCTAGCGTATGACGGTTTCCAATCATCATATTATACTGATTTCTGAAAGATCATGTGACACTGAAGACTGGAGTAATGATGCTGAAAATTCAGCTTTGATCACAGGAATAAATTACACTTTACTATATATTCACATAGAAAACAGGTTTTACTGTATTTTTCATCAGCCTTGGTGAGAAGAAGAGACTTCCTTCAAAACATTCAAACATCTTCAATATTCCTAACTTTTGACTGCCAGTGTTCACCAATAATTTTTGTTTTATTTACTTTCATTTTTCCAGTGCATGAGCTGTTGTTTAATGAAAACGAGCTGCATGATCATATTTTTTCCTGTTATGCATCCAGGATTGTGTTGTTTGTCTGCACTCTTCCTGTAATAATGTTTATTTCTCAGTCTGTGAACGAGTGTTCAGATCTCAGTCTGTACCGGATCAGCCGGTTGAAGAGCGGATTAAAGCTCCGGTCTCCCGCTCGGATCACGAGGAGACACAGCAGAACACATACAGAAGCACATTACTGTTCTAATACAGTTATATATCATATTATATCATCATATCCCAGTGAAGAGAGAGAGAGAGAGAGAGAGTCAGGGAAGTTCATACGTCTTCAGTTCCTCAGAAAACATCAGATGCTTCAAAGTGCAGAAAACATCTTTCATGAGTTTCTGGAAAACTTTACATTTAACTATGACAAACTGCTTTAATTAGCTAATTAACAACCGCAGGAGTGTGTCTGTGTGTATTGAGCTTATAATACAAGAAAATAAAGCAGTTTAATCTGAAGAGAGATTAATACACTGCAAATTATGTTCTTCAGCACAAATATCTAAACATTCATAAATCAAGAATCAATAAGCAAAATGACTGAAGATATTAAGTAAAAAAAATTTATCAAAATGAAGTGAGTTTATGATTAAGAACAAAAATCTGCCAATGGAGTCAGAAAAATAATCTTGTTTTCTCTGTGATTTAAGATGATTTTTCTGACTCCACTGGCAGATATTTGTTATTGTGTTCAGGTTTATTATAGTTAACTAAATATAAAACAATAAAACACATTTTTGTTACTTGAAATAAAATGAATGTTAACTTATTTTATTTTAATGCTTATTAACAAATGCTTATTTTAATGCAGCAAGTTGCCAAGGCAAGATTTCTTCTTTTAACTTGATGTACTAAAAAAGAAAAACTAAAACTGAAATAAAAAATTACAATAAAAATAACTAATATATATATATATATATATATATATATATATATATATATATATATATATATATATATATATATATATATATATATATACAGACACACAATGAAATCAATAAAACTTAAAAACCAAAATGAAAATAACATTTGAATATATAAACTAAAATATAAAAATACATAAAGTAAAAAAAACTAATTCAAAATATTAATAAAAAATAAAATAGTATCTCAATTATAATAAAATAACTGGTTTTAAACAAACTCACTTCAAATTAATACATTTCGACCTACTATCTTCAGTCATTCTTCTCCAATAAATGTATCTTGATTTATGAATGTTTATAAATGTGTGCTGGAAAACAAGAGAGAAACACTGAGGAAGAACATCATGTTTAGCAGTGCACAGGTGTGTGTGTGTGTGTGTGTGTGTGTTTTACCTGAGATATCTGAGCGCTTCCACACACTCCTGATTCCTGTTGTTCATCTTCACTGAAATAAAAACACGAATTGAAGGAGTTTCAGTGTTTTAGTTCTTCTCGTCTCACTTTCAGCTCGTGATGTGAGAAGATGAAGCTCGTAATGAGAGTCTGCCACGCGAGAGCCAATCAGAGAGCAGAAGGAGCAGGGGGAGCCCTCTGATTGGCTGATGGGATTCTTCACGCTGACCTGAGAGAATCGCACATCTTCATCACATACTGAAGATTCGCTCTGTATTTACATTATAATATCCGTGTGAATGTTGTTGATACTGATGGAGCCTTCATGCAAACCATTTACAAGTATTATTATTAAAAATTAAAACGAGGAATAGTTCCTCATCCTGTGGAAATGCAAATCCTGAACAATGCTGTTGTTGTGATGCGTTTTTTTTTTTGTTGCTTAGCATGTTTGTCTGGTTTTCCAGCATAAACAAATGTCTGAATGTGATTCAAAACATCAAAGCAAGAGTCATTTACTGTAAACTGAACTGAACATGAAGACTTCTTAAGATTAACACATGAAGATTGTGTTAGTTTAGTTAGTGGATGATAGTTAACGTGAACTTGACTTCACACATCCACTAAAACACACTGTAACATGAAGAAAAGCAAAAGAAGATCCTGATGAAAGTGTGTGTGTGTGTGTGCGTGATCAAACTGTTCAGAATCAACTCGAGTTAAATACTCACGTGACATGGCTGATCTCGTCTTGCAGATCACGTGATCTGAGTCCATCAGTTCTGTTTAAGGGCTGAAGGCTTATATAGGGGTTTATAAACGTTCATAAACATTTATCAGTGTTCACTGTGCATCGAATTTCATATCGAGAAGAGTGCATAAACATCATACAGTGAGTCTAACTGAGCTTCTCCTAATCATCCCTGGAAGATCTTTTGTTTCCATGGTGATTCAGAATTAATTGTAACACTTTACAATTGAGATCATGTGTTAACATTTATAAAGTACATTAGTTAACATGAACTTTTTTTTAAATTTAAAGTCCCCCTGTAGTCAATTTAATCACTTAAAAATCCTCTTTGATCACCAACATTCAATTTTTTGTCATTGAAAAAAAAAAATCGTCATGCCTTCAAATATATTGAATGTAACTCGACACCCTTGCCTCATTTAGTATGCGCGGTTCTATGAATATGCAAATGAGCCCCGCCTCCACTCACTCACTCACTCAGAGATCCACTCGTTGACGATCACACGTTGATCTGATTGGTTACAAGGTAGTTTGTGACGTCAGAAACACCAGCGATTTCAAACCGTGTTTTTGAGACTGTCTTTGGTTCACTGCAGTTTTAAGGAGAAAATACTCAGCAATGCTGTCGATTTAGACATAGACATATAAACAACATTAAACGCTGATTTTTTTTTAACCAAAGAGGTACTTTAATATTTTGTATTTTTAGGAGATTTTATGGAATTTAATTATATTTATGGAATAGTTATAATCCACTTTTTTAAGCATAGAGCTGAAAATGAAATTTCCAACTTGAATTATGATAAGTCTTGAATGCTTTGGATCAACAGACTGAAGTTTGGTCTCTTTTTAAAGACGACACTATTGCTGAAGTCAAAAAAGTAAAAAATTTTTTTTTTTTAGAAGTTCATTACTCCAAAAATGCACAAAAATAAAAAATACATTTATATGAAATATATATTTTCCAAAACATGTTTTACTCTAAAACTGAAAAAAAACAAATTCATAAATCTGAACAAGTTGTGCTCCAAATTTGAGGTTGATATCTCAAAAAAATTAGCTTTCAGTGAGAGTTTTTTTGGCATCAGTAACATTAATTGCAGTAATTAATTCATTTCAATACGCTTATTTGCGAACAATACAAGTGTGATTTATTCAGGACCATTTAACCTTTTTGAATAATGTCCATGATTTTTTTGTGTTCACACAGAAAGCGCCGAAACCTTTACCAAGTTTCGTACCATTCAGATAAAGAAAAAAATTCTTTAAATAAATAAAAAATGAGATTTTTTGGTCAAAAATGACTGAAGAGCACCAGAGGGTTAATGGATTTGAAGTAACATGGACAAATAAAGAACAGTTTAACTAAGGGGGCCGTTTACACCACACCGTTTTCAACTGAAATTGTAAAACACTTTATGTTTTGGTCGTTCATTTACACGACACCGGCGTTTGCCTGAAAATGTTCAGTCTATAAGTGCCTACTTTTACACAGGGAGGTCGCCACCTACTGGCCGGACATGAGTATTACAGCGATCAGTCGATTACGCTGATCCGTGTGAACGGGGTGAAAAACTTTCCATTTTTAGCACATCGTTGTCATGTAAACGTGCCACAAAGTTAATAAATACTGTAACAAATGTATTTTTTTTAGTCACTGCATTACCTAGTGTTAATTAAAATATTAATATTGTCAAGTGTGATTGAATAAATTACAGTGCAGTAAATGAACGCAACGAGGGAAGACACCAGAGCATCTGAGAGCAAAAGTACGGATATTTAATATGGAAACATTTACAGTGTGAACAGAAAAACAGGCCTCTGTGCAGCAGGGCATGCTGGGATAGCTGCCGTCTACACGTACCACTGGAAGCCGAACTTCTTGTGGAGCATCTCCTCACGGGGTCGAAGGTTAAAGAGTTCCTCTGTGACCGGAGGAACCCAGCGGTCCGTGTGGAACGCCTTCTCCCCGACCTGAGACAGAGGAGAGAAGCTTCATCCCTGAATCTCCACACTCATGATCATGTGATCACGCTAAGAAACACAAGAAAACGTGCGTCAGAACCTTCCAGCCGGGAACGTCCTTCATGATCACCGCTTCCTCCTCCAGGTTCTCCCGCAGCATCCGTAACGTTCTGCAGGAGAAACACCACAGTAATCACGCCCCCGTCTGCCATTGGTCAGCCTGTCACTGAGCCCCGCCCCAAACTCTGTGATTGGTCGAGGCAGAAGGTGACGTCATGCAGATCATTGGGTCTTATTGACGAAGCATGAATTATGCGTATGAACATTCATCCTCACATACAAATCATGACCCAACAATAAATCTCATACTGACATGTATTCTTAATTTATGAAAAATAAATAAAAACTGAAATCATAGATAATGCAGAAATACCACTGGGGGATGATGCAATTGTGTTGAGATGCAGATGCGTTGTTTCTCTGCTAATATGAGCGCTGTAATCTAATGTGAACATGCTAATTCATGTTAGCAACGTGTTAAAACTTACTAGCAGTACGCTAATTCATGGTAGCAATGTGCTTAAACTTACAAGCAACATGCTAATTCATGTTAAAAACATGCTAGATCTTTTTAGCAATGTGACTAAACTTATTACCAACATGCTAAATCATAACAATGTGCAAAAACTTAACATGCTAATTAATGCTAACAGCATCCTAAAACATTTTAGCAACATTTTAAAACATGTTAGAAAACATGCTAGCAAAATGCTAAATTATTAACAATGTGTTCAAATATGTTAGCAACTTGATAAAACATTTTAATTACATGTTTTAATCAAATCTTCAAGCTTTTCAGTGTTATTTCAAACTTTCAGACACATGAAAGCACAGTAGGAGCGTTTCCATTACAGATTTGCGCAAAACTTTTGCTTTATTTCTAAATGTCGACAAAATACTATGATGGTATTTTGGCGAAATGACGGCGTTTCCATTAACCGATGTTATGCGACTAAAACTTAATTTTTTCCTCTCGCGATAATCACTCCAAAAATCATGGCGATGGATGTTGGTGGGTTTATGTATATCTCAGCCGCTGCACTGGCCATTATTATTAATGGAAGGAGACGTGTGTGTGTGTGTGTGTTATCCAGCATTAATGGCCAGGAAAGAGAGCAGCACATATGAGAAGTTTCTGGTGTTTCTCCTCATTTCTTGATTGTGGAATTTCTATTCCTGTAATTTTGTCTTTTATGAATTTAATGAAGAACTGTCTCGTATTCTGTGCAAACACACCGCGTCATCTACGTCAAGTGACTGTAAATGAGTTTTCATTTCAGTTTTGTGAAATATTTATTTTTCTAATTGCCTGAAAAACCACATCATGCGAGCGTAAAAACTTTTGTGATAAATGGGAGTTTTCGCGAAATTGACGGGTTTCCATTGGGCGTATTTTCAATTCGCAATTTGCGCAATTTGAAGGCTAATGGAAACACGGCTAGTATGGTGTTTGATGGAGGATTCTGCTCATGTTTTGAGAGCGTTGTACGTTTGCTCAGAGTCACGGAAGGATGCGCAGAAAGCCCTTATATGGAAATGGCGTGTCTAATGCAAATGGCGGACGGTCATCAGGAGCCTACAAAAGCATCGTGATTAAGAGGTTAGCGCGCGTGTAGTGAATCAGGGGCAACACAATTATTGACGAATGAGACTTAGATTTGTGAAAGTGCTGCAGTGTTTCACTGAATATGAACCTGAAGGCAAAGACATGTCAAACTGCAGTAGATTCAGTTCATGAAGCCTTACAAGCGTCTTGCTGTCATCATCAAGTCAATTCATTCCATAAAGACAGAGTTATAAAGTAATGTTCATGAATATTTTGAAAAATGGATGAAGCGAGTTTTGTCTGATTCTCACCGTCGGTCCTGTTCGGCCTGTAGCAGCGGCAGAAGCCCGATCCGAGCCTCCAGCTCCTCGATCTGCAGACGCCTGTGAGGAAGAGGAAGAAGAGGATGAAGAAGAGGAAGAGGAGGAAGAAGAAGAGGAAGAAGATGAGGATGAGGAAGAGGAAGAAGAGGAACAGGAAGAAGAGGAAGAAGAGGAAGAGGAGGAACAGGAAGAAGAGGAAGAAGAGGAACAGGAAGAAGAGGAAGAGGGTCAGTCTGACGGACGCGACACACATTACGGCTAAAGCGAGGAGACGCACCTGCGCTCGCGGTTCCAGCGGAAAAGCCTCCAGTATCCGAACACCAGGATCCCGACACCGATCCCAAACATACTGTAACCTGGAAACACACACACACACACACACATTCACCATCACAACACTGACTCACATTAGTACAGCTGCCAGATTAACCGTTAGAAGATCGCGATATCGAATCAAACACACACGCGATCTTATTCCTAAATGTTAAACGATTCGTCTGTATATTAAACCTTTGATTAGTGCGATCGTTCAGATCTGTGTTCTGAGAGAGCCGTTGTCATGTATCGGTATAAAACAGCTTCATAAACAGACTTTTCAGCACACTGTTATCATTTCTGTCTTACAATCATTCATATCACAGAAGTACTGGAATAATGGTTTATGGTTCTGATAAAAACACTGATGTCTACAGTAGCGATTCAAACTGAAAGTAACATCCTGCTTCAAATAAAGATTGTATTGATTACATTGTTACACCACTAGGTGGCGCCAAGTGACTAAAAAATTTAAGTCATTGAATCATTCATTCAAGAGATTTTACTTAATTTTTTCAGATTATTAACAGTCCCCCTGCATTCAATCATTTTATCTCTTAAAACTGATCTTTGATCACCACAATTAAATGTTACTTTTTTTCCTTGAAAAAAATTCTTCATGCCTTAAAATATCTTGAATGTAACTCGACACCCTTGCCTCATTTAGTGTGCGCGGTTCTACGAATATGCAAATGAGCCCCGCCTCCACTCACTCACTCACTCAGAGATCCACTCGTTGACGATCACACGTTGATCTGATTGGTTACAAGGTAGTTTGTGACGTCAGAAACACCAGCGATTTCAAAGAGTGTTTTTGAGACTGTCTTTGGTTCACTGCAGTTTTAAGGAGAAAATATTCAGCAATGCTGTCGACTTATGAATTTACACATGGTTTGTCTTAAAGCATATTAATAACACCACATAGACAACATTAAAAGCTGGATTTTCACCTCATGGGGACTTTCAGCAGTTTTAATTGACTGCCTCTAACCTCTCGTAAATTAGCCAACATGTTATTTGGTTTAGGCTAGTTGTCTGTTCAGAATCGTGATCTCTATTTGAAACAATATAATCGTGATTCTCAGTTTATCCAGAATCAACAGTCACATACAGCAGGAGATTAAACACGAATCAAGCTTTAAACTAGGAGGAAAAATCACTTCATTTCCAGGATTGTAAATACAGCTCTACTTTAATGTGAAATATGATTAAACATCATCGTTAGTGAGTTTGATCAATAACAGACTGTGTTAATGACTAACTCTTCACTCTTAAAGCTGCATTAGATGGTGTTTTACAGTGATTATTTAAAGCAGAATCTCGCTCAGTGAGTTTGAGATGATGATGACCCAGCTCAAGCCTGAGTGTGTGTGTGTGTGTGATGAATCCTGCACTGATCACCGCGCTAACCCTTCTCATTCACTCACACACACACTAACCGGACAGTCCTCTCCGGGGCAGGTTCCTCCGGTAATCCACGGGCCCGTATCCCCCGGGCGGAGGCATGTCCTGCCTCACCTTGGACGCCGCCATCTTACCGTCAGCGCCTCTCCGGAAGCGTATTCTTCTTCTTCGGCGAGTGCAACTGCGCGCTGCTCTCTAGCGTCCCCTCTCACTCAGACTCCAGCCCTGCGTCTCAATAGAGACAGTGCGACACGCGTTATAATCTGAAAACCCGTCTCCATTTCCTTGTCATTTCTGATTTACACTTATAACAAAAAGAAAACAATGTCTAAAAGCTAAAAAAAAAAAAAAAGAAATAAGTTTTTATAAGCTATCGACCCCAAAAACGAGCGTTTAAGGACACAAAAGTGGATACAGGCTTGACCGAATGGGATCCTGACACTAAAAATACACTAACGTTTCGTGTGCAGAAAATATTTAGTCACTGCAAGTAAAAAATCCAAATGTCAGGTAGATATAGACTGTAGATATACGCCCGGACAGTTTTACGCCCCTGTTGTTCCTGATCCGTCCAGTAGGGGGAAACACTGCGAAATAACATCATTATCGCCGCTCGAAACTTACACTAACAACCGTCCCGTCCATAGACTTCTGTGCTTTTTGTCCATTTAAATGTAAACGTTACAGTGTAGATCTGCACTACGGATTAAAGTATCTGTAGATATTCAGGTGGGCTTCACTCAACCTACAGAAGGCTATTTGTTTTTTTGAAATAAAAAATAAGACGACATATAGTTGGATCAGATGACAAGGAATGATATATGACACTGTAGAATAGTTAGACTCACCGTAGGTTATACAGGAGACTAAGGGAGATAATGTTGTTGTGGATTTATATAGTTACATTGAGATATTAACCATATTTAGCCCATTAGACATAATTAGACCGTGTAATCATGGATCCTCGATTAAATATCTATTCTCTGTCATCTACAAAACAGTGTCCTATAGCAATTTATGAAGACAAACACAATTTATCCCTTTTCTAAAATTCCAAGGGCCATTTAGAAGAAAGACAATATTGTTGTTCAGAAAAAAAAAAATTAACACCATTTATGAATTATGACTCCCCTATGGCTTGCCACTCTTCTTTAACTGTTTTTCCATCCTCCTGTCAAACTGTTCCTGCTCACTGATAAAAATAAAACAAAAAAACATTAAAAAAATTACTGAGCTTTTTTGTATTTTTAATCAAATAGGTGCAGCCTTGGTGAGCAGAAGAGACTTTTAAAAACGTTAGAAATCGTACCTGTGTGTGTGTGTGTGTGTATTCTGATGAGATGAACATGTTATCTGAAAGTCTCTAAAGTGTGAGACGGTCTTTTATTCGTCTCGGTCTCAAAGATAAACTAAAACTCACGGCTTCAATAAAACACTGAGACTGAGAGAATTAAAGGGTTAAACTTTTTATTACAGGAACAAAGATCAATCTAACAAACTAACTTTGTGAATGTTGCAGGAAGCAAATGTAACAAAACTGTGACATCATCTGTTCTGTGGGCGGGAACATCATGAATATTTAAACTGAATCCTCATGGGCCAATAGGAACGATGCATGAGGTTTAGTGTGCAGAGTTTAACCAATCAGAGCTGGGCATTCTGCCTTCATCACCATCATCAGATTTAAATGAAGCCCAATAAACACAGATGCTTTAAACAAATAATAAAAAAGGGATACAGATGATCTCTTAATTAAAGCAGTTATTAAAGAAATCACCCCAGAAACTATTTGAAGCAAATGTTTTATATATATAGAGAGAATCCACCTGTATGGAAACACACAATATAATCCCAAAAATATCGACAAATGTTTAAAACTTCGACTGACTCGATCAAAGTAAACTAATTAATTCAGACGGCGTCAATGGAAGGTCAACTTAAAACAATACAAATTAAAAACAAACCATCACAGATTGTGTGTTCGGGTCAAACACACACACACATCCTTCAGTCGAAATTACACAGTTATATAATTTAACAGTCAGAGAAATCTAAATAAAAACACACACACACACACACCACCACACCCAGTGTGAAAGCGGCTCGTTTGCATCCATCAGCTTGTTCTGATGTTTTTGGTTTGTTTTCAGTCTTTTCCTCTTATTCTGAAGAGAGTCTTTTATGAGTGATCTGATCGGTCCGGTTCAGATGTGGTTCGGTTCAGATCCGGTTAAGATGTGGTTTAGATCTGGTTCAGATTCGGTTAAGATGCGGTTCAGATGTGGTTGAGATGTGGTTTAGATCTGGTTCAGATGCGGTTAAGATGCGGTTCGGTTCAGATCCGGTTAAGATGCGGTTCGGTTCAGATCCGGTTTAGATGCGGTTAAGATGCGGTTCGGTTCAGATCCGTTTAATATGCGGTTTAGATGCGGTTAAGATGCGGTTCGGTTCAGATCTGGTTGAGATGCGGTTTAGATGCAGTTAAGATGCCGTTCGGTTCAGATGCCATTCGGTTCAGATCCGGTTCAGATGCGGTTTAGATGCGGTCCGGTTCGGATGTGGTTAGGTTCAGATCCGGTTAAGATGTGGTTTAGATCTGGTTCAGATTCGGTTGAGATACGGTTGAGATGCGGTTAAGATGCGGTTCGGTTCAGATCCGGTTAAGATGCGGTTGAGATGCGGTTAAGATGCGGTTCGGTTTAGATCCGGTTTAGATGCGGTTCGGTTCAGATCCGGTTTAGATGCGGTTAAGATGCGGTTCGGTTCAGATCCGTTTAATATGCGGTTTAGATGCGGTTAAGATGCGGTTCGGTTCAGATCCGGTTGAGATGCGGTTTAGATGCAGTTAAGATGCCGTTCGGTTCAGATGCCGTTCGGTTCAGATCCGGTTCAGATGCGGTTAAGATGCGGTTCGGTTCAGATCCGTTTAATATGCGGTTTAGATGCGGTTAAGATGCGGTTCGGTTCAGATCCGGTTGAGATGCGGTTTAGATGCAGTTAAGATGCCGTTCGGTTCAGATGCCGTTCGGTTCAGATCCGGTTCAGATGCGGTTTAGATGCGGTTAAGATGCCGTTCGGTTCAGATCCGTTTAATATGCGTTTAGATGCGGTTAAGATGCGGTTCGGTTCAGATCCGGTTGAGATGCGGTTAAGATGCCGTTCGGTTCAGATCCGGTTCAGATGCGGTTCAGATCCGGTTCAGCATAAACTCACCCGTGAGAGTGAAAAGCCCTTGAATGAATAAACCTGTGTAAACGTCTCGGCGCTCTGGCGTGAACAGACACACACACGTCCTGAATCGTGAACAGAGACACACACACGTCCTGATCCCGAGCTTCACTTCCAGGAGTTTGCGGTGTGTGTGACGGTGTGTGACGGGATCA
>JAPDVR010000008.1:511900-534400 GCA_026230005.1 Gila orcuttii | reverse complement strand
CCTTCTCTCTGTCAGTGAAGTCCATTCTGAAACGCGTCCGAAAATTAACTGTAATTCCGCGAATACTTGTCATACAGGCACGAGTGTTTTTCCATAATGAAGCTTGAACTCTCTTCTTTTAAATGAATTAATTTATATAAAAAACAAATATTCTCATCATATGTAATCTGTATGAAAAGACAAAGATGTCAGTATTTTTCTTTCCAGCTCATTATACCTCATTACGCGTTAATGTGCCACGCCCACGGAGAGCGCGCGGTATTCAAACGCAAATGATCTAAGGCAAGCCATGCAAACATGCCAACGCCCACCAGCTGGATTATAAAACACATCGTGTTTAGTAAGTATCTTGTACAGCTGTGTACACAGCGTATCCTTTCGCTGTGAGGAATAATACTATCTAATAACCCTGGAATAGAAGTGCTGGTAGTTTCATTTGGAGGAGCAACGGATCCAGCCGATGTAGTAAGTCATTTATTCTTAAGTGCTTTGTTCTAATCGCGATATTGAATAGTGTCTGACTGTAAACCGCAAAAAGACTGTTTAAATATGAATTGCGTGTCTGTGTGTAGGCTAAATGATGAATGAACGGCATGCAGGCGCGCGCGCTTTGTTTACTACAGTTATACAGCGCGTGTCTGTGCCGTTCATTCACTCTCGCACCTACATTAGTAAACGTTATGTTTACATGAACACATCCAAACTATATTGCTATAGTCTACTAAGATGAGTAAAAATAGACTGAAATATGTTGAAATAAAATGTCTGTATAAGCAACAAGCTGCAAATTCACATGTATATACTAATCAGTGTTTCCCCTACCATTGTTTTGGGGGGGCGGCCCGCCCCCGCAAAACGACCCCCCGCCCCCCCTAAAATGCTGACGAAATACAGTCATAAAAAAGGAATTTAGTGTAAAACGCGGAATTTCACGGAATTTGTAAATTTGAGGAAAAAATAGAAAGCAGTTCAGTACACTTGAAATCAAATCGCGATGTAGACTAGTGTGTGTGAATATTAAAACACAAAGACTATTTAAATACGAATCCTGCATGTTTTGTGTGAATGAATGGTGCCCCGACGCGCAGTTTAATTTACCACACACACACTGAAGCACGTGTGACGCTTGCGCTGTTATTTGGCCTATATGAAGACACAAATGCATGAACTTCCTCTCCAGGCTCTAGATCCACTCTGAAAGTCACTTCGTGATCATTTCACCGCTTCATTTGAGAAAAACTATCATCATGACAAACACACAGAACCTCAAAAGGTCTTCACGGCAACCCGTCAAAATAAAAGTTCGGTTTAACTTGACAGAAATATATTACTGTTGTACATTAGAATTTAGATATATCCCAATGTAATAATACACTAACACTAATCCAAATAAATTATCATCAAAACTGAAATTTTTAAGGAATAATCCATGTTTTAATTTGAACAGTTAGGCTAAAGCTCATTGTGCAGCCAGTTATTTGACAAAAAGTTTATTTAATTTCATATGATTAAAATTGATGATAAATGCTAAAAATTGTGTTTTATGTCTTCATTTTATTACCAGAAAAAACACAACACAGAATTAGTGTGAATTTTTTTTCCATATATATATATTAAAAAAAAATGTTGTATAAGTTTAATGATTCATAGTACATGATTTCAATTAATAATAAAAAACAAATACACCACGTATCCGTAACACGCCCGCTCCGCAACACTAGCAGTCCCCCCCCCCCCTGAAAAAAAATCCTAGGGGAAACACTGCTAATATATCATAAACAATGTTACAGACTAAATATGAATGTTTAGATGAGATTTTGTGATTAGTTTTGGATAGATTATAAAGTTTTGACTGTAAAAAAAGACTACTGTCACATTAAATAGGTAAGCTTTTGTTCACCAATTTCTGCTCATAGTTAAATATACTATAGTATGATGTTTTGTCAAAAATAAAGTAGGTATATTGAATTATCAACTAAGATGTTATTATAGTGTTTGTTCCAATATTCAAACTAATGAATCCTTACCTTTTTTAATACGTATGATAAAATGTATACTTTTTACAAAGAAATACACTTGAAATATTGTTAAAATTGTAATTGTTGTTGTAATTGTAACCTATTTGTAATTGGTTACAATTTCTAATTGTAAAATATGTATATATAGATCATTTCTTTTGTCCTTGCATTCTTTGGGATCCTGTGACACACCTGTGTGAAAGGGCTAATTAATATGCAGCTCATTATGTATGTGGCACATTATCCGGCCTTTGTCTTCTCAGGTGTGAACACGCCTCCACGCATATTGCCTTTCCAAACAAAAGGTGTCTTATAAAATTTAAATCAATGTATTGTTTTGTGTAAATGATTAGGCAGGATGATTTTCAGATCATTTTGAAGCAAAAACTCTAGGCAACAACACTCATTAGTCAAAAGTCTTGTGGACACATATTTAGTATGCGTTTTGTGGCCTTATTTCAGACACTTTAAGTTTTAGTTTTTTCAATAACCATGCATAAGCAATATTCTCTCAAAAATACAAACATGTACATACATGTTGCTCACATATTACGGTAGCCCCGTTTGTGCTATATAGAGTGAATTTACACCTTTGCCATTAACATGTTTATAAATAACTGAAAAAAGCACAAATGTCAGAGCATGTCAGAACACCTCAAGGACCCCAAAAACCCCTCAGACCACAGAGGGTTAATGAAAACGCAAATCGCGCTCGTCTTAACTGTGAGTGTTAATGCAATTAAGAAAAATAACATTTAAATTATCACTTTGGAAAGTTTTTGCTTGAACATGTTTAACATATCAAATCATTTCTGTAATACATTTTCATTTTGCAACTTATAAAGCGTTAAAATATGCATTCAATTTACATATTAAAAGTGTATGAAATGGCAAATGTAAATTATATAATTTAATTTTTTATTTTGCACTAAACGACGTTGCACAAATGTAATGGAAAATGTAAATTTAAATGCAGAAATGCAGTCAATTTGCATATTACATTTCAAATTGAATATTGCTACCCATAATGCTTCCATATATCTGTGACAAAAGCCAACAATGGGTCAAAATTATAGATTTTTCTTTTATGCCAAAAATCATTAGAATATTAAGTAAAGGTCATGTTCCATGAAGATATTTTGTAAATTTCTTATCATAAATATATATTAAAAATATATTTTTGTGAGTAAATGCAGCAAATCACAAACATAAATGCACAACTTTAAATGCGATTTACTCAATGTTTAGATTTTTTTGCACCCTCAGATTCCAGATTTTATGAAATGTTGTATCTCGGCCAAATATTGTCCTATCCCAACAAACCATACATAGCTTTTTTATTCAGCTTTAGCTTTCAGATCATGATGTATAAATCTCAATTTCTAAAAAACTGACCCTTGTGACTGGTTTTGTGCTCCAGGGTGACAAATCTCAACTGTTATATAATTTGTCACAAAATTGAACCTTAATATCTTCATGCCTTATAACTGATGAGCGCGTGTGTGTGTGTGTGTGTGTGTGTGCACCTCGGCCCAGAGACTCCAGCAGGTTCTGCACCACCTCCTCCAGGCCCAGTAAGCACAGGAACTGGTGGCTGGAGGCCGAGGGCATGAATGTGAACTGGGTTGCGAGTGGTTTGGCCGCTGGGATCTCCAGAAGAGCTTTCTCCAGCTGTTTCCGCAGAGCCAGCTTCACTGACGCCTGAACACTGGCCACACACTCGCTGCTCGAAGACTTCAGCGGTGACCCAGCGGTCTGAGGGAACACACACACACACACACACACACGCATCAGAACCAGCTCAAGGCTTACTCAAACACTGAATCTGGACTTTTGAATATGTCTGCTTGAAAGAATAAAGAATGATGTATGCAATAGTTATAAAGAATGCATAAATCACTCATTGAAAAGAAGACCGTGCTCTACTTTAGGAGAAGTGGTTTTATTTAATTTTAAGATATTTCTTTTATGTCTGTATTGCATGTTCAAACTTTAAAATCATTCATATTCACAGGTTAATAGATGTTTTCTCCGGGAGTATATAATGGGTTTGGAAATTTTAGAGAAATTCTAAATTAATGCATTACAATTTATCTACACCCATTAGATTTAGTCGACTAAATCTACAGTACAATCTAAAATCTTATTGTATTTCGTCGACTAAAACTAGACTAAAACAATTCAGATGACTAAAATATGACTAAAACTAAAATGGCATTTTAGTCAAAAACTAAATCAAAATTTGCTGTCAAAATTAATACTGGACCTGAAGCCCTAAAAAAATGTGTCCAAAAAGCTTACTTTATTTCATTTTCATAATATTTTTTCTATTTTTTTGTGCAATTTCTTTTGGGAGATTTTTGGTTATTTTTTATTTTAGTAGATTTAATCAATAAATAATAAATAGTAATTTAAGCGCATTTCTCACATTCATTCAACTTAAATTCATAATATCTCACAATTTCATGCATAACCCTTTTAATTCAGCTCTATTGACACATCGGGTGTCTCTGCAGACCTCTTGTGGGAAAATAATAATATAAGACGATATTTCATGACTCTAGATGGCCTTATATCTCTATTTGAGCTGTTCTGCTGGGTCCTAAAGCCAGTTTCTCTTCAGTGTGCGTTCAGACACGCATATAGACATTATAAAATCATTTTTTTTGTTAAAGTTTGAGCATTTTTCTATGTGTACTGAAGCATTCTATTCATTCCTAAGGGAGTCAGATTGACCCGCGAGGGAAGGATTTGTTACTTTAAAAAAAAAATTCAACCACAAAACATTTTTTTGTGTGTTGAAGTGCCACAAAAAGTCCTCTGATGAACACTCGATTTTTACAGTGTCGGGTCACAGTGTCCCGAGGGCAGGATAAACGCAGTGTGTGAAGCACCTGGTTGATGAGCAGAAGGCTGGCGCTGGGGATGGAGGTCATGCGTACGAGGCCCGGCTGGAGGACCCGGTGTGTCTGAGCACTGGTCTGGGCACTGGTCCCAGTGGCTCTGGGAGCGAGCAGGAGTGGAGGAGGACCTGAGGACTTCTGCTGTCTGAGACTGGAGATCTGCTGTGGCATCACTGAGATAGACTGAAGAGAGAGGAGGACAAAACTTTGCTTTTCATTTATTACTAGGGTTGGGAATCAGATACTTGTTATAAAATAAAAATTGAAATTCCTCTTATCAATTGTGTAATTGTGTCCGAATGTGTAAATTGGCAAAACACGTCCAAATGATAAACTTTAACTCTACAATGATTAAACCTAGTTGATCCGCGTCCGGATCACGATCACCTGTTCGTCGGACTCACCTGAGCTCCTCTGACCAGCGCTGGCATGATCAGCTGAGTGTGTTTGGTCACATGACCACCACGCACCAGTGGAGGAGGAGCCACCGTCCCAGAAGGCCGAGCAGGAACCACCTGATGAACCAGTCAACCAATCAGACTCACTACAGCTCCAGGACAGAGTCCCAGAAGGCTTTTACAGAGGTAATCACAGCACTTTCAGCTAGACATCACAGCTCAGATTTATAAACTTCTATGACTCAATTTACATTCATGCATTTTATCCGAAGAGATTTACATTCATGGTATACATCATATCAGTTCATGCATTACCTGTGGATCGAACACAGGACCTTGGTGTTGCAATCTGTATTGTCAAGTCAAGCCACCTTTATTTATATAGCGCTTTTTAGAATACAGATTGTTTCAAAGCAGCTTTACAGAGATAACAGGAAAATAATGTGGTAATAATTTTGTTAAATATAAAATTAAATGTCTTTTTTTTGGTCATAAAATATTTTTGTTCAGTTAGAGAACAGACACTACAATTAAAAACTGAACGTGTCTGCTTAATAAACCGTGAGCTGAACGAGAGTCACAGAAAAGATCAGCTTCAGGAGTCGGATCTCAGTAATCTCGAGAGTGATCAGCTGACTGACAAGATGACGGAGGAATATTTGGTGTAAAAGCGCCTATTTAAGCGAATCTGTCATTGTGTTTTACATTAAGAATAATCGGCTATAGAACTCACAATTCAAGCAATACGCCCCCGAACTGGCGCTAATTTGAAAGCGAGACTAAAAAGCATTCATAACGGTGCGAGCGAGCGGAACAGAGCGAGCGTTTTTAGTTCATTCCGACTTCCATAGGAACTAACTGAAAACGCTCGCTCTGCACCGCACCGCTATCAACGTCCGTGCGGACCTGCGTATTTTACTTTCACTTTTAAATTAGTGAATTTTAAAAGGTATTGCCGGTGTTGTCACGCGTCAATTAGCCAGTGGGAAAATGTCCTCACCGTCACATCCCTACAGTGTGTGTGTGAGAGAGAGAGAGAGAGAGTGTGTGTGTGTGAGAGAGAGTGTCTCGAGAGAGAGTGTGTGTGTGTGAGAGAGAGTGAGTGTGTGTGTGTGTGTGTGTGAGAGTGTGTGAGAGTGTGTGTGAGTGTGTGTGTGTGTGAGAGTGTGTGAATGTGAGAGAGAGAGAGAGTGTGTGTGTGTGTGTGTGTGTGTGAGAGAGAGGGAGTGTGTGAGAGAGAGAGAGAGAGAGAGAGAGAGATAGAGAGTGTGAGTGTGTGTGTGTGTGAGAGAGAGAGAGAGAGTGTGAGAGTGTGTGTGAGAGTGAGTGTGAGAGTGTGTGTGTGTGTGTGTGTGTGTGTGAAGGACTCACAGGTTGTGCAGCTTTAGCAGTAGTGGAGCTCTTCAACAGAGGAGGAAGAACAGCAGACACTGAAATCACCGGCTGATCAGAGAAACAGAATAACGGATCACATTGATCACTCTGACACACACACTGATCACTCTGATCACACTGACACACACACTGATCACACTGATCACTCTGATCACTCTGACACACACACTGATCACTCTGATCACACTGACACACACACTGATCACACTGATCACTCTGATCACACTGACACACACACTGATCACACTGATCACTCTGACACACACACTGATCACTCTGACACACACACTGATCACACTGACACACTGACCACACTGATCACTCTGACACACACACTGATCACACTGACACACACACACTGATCACACTGACACACACACTGATCACACTGACACACACACTGATCACACTGATCACTCTGACACACACACTGATCACTCTGACACACACACTGACACACTGATCACTATGACACACACACTGATCACACTGACACACACACTGATCACACTGACACACACACTGATCACACTGAGACTGATCACTCTGACACACTGATCACACTGATCACTCTGACACACTGATCACTCTGACACACTGATCACACTGACACACTGACACACTGACACACACACTGATCACACTGACACTGATCACACTGACACACTGATCACTCTGACACACTGATCACTCTGACACACTGATCACACTGACACACACACTGATCACTCTGACACTGATCACACTGACACACTGATCACTCTGACACACTGACACACTGATCACACTGACACACTGATCACACTGACACACTGATCACTCTGACACACACACTGATCACACTGACACACTGATCACACTGACACACTGATCACACTGACACACACACTGATCACTCTGACACACTGATCACACTGACACTCTGATCACACTGACACACTGATCACACTGACACACACACTAATCACACTGACACACTGATCACACTGACACACTGATCACTCTGACACACTGATCACACTGACACACTGATCACACTGACACACACACTGATCACTCTGACACACTGATCACACTGATCACTCTGACACACTGATCACTCTGACACACTGATCACACTGATCACTCTGATCACACTGATCACTCTGACACACACACTGATCACACTGACACACACACTGATCACTCTGACACACTGATCACACTGATCACTCTGACACACTGATCACACTGACACACTGATCACACTGATCACTCTGACACACACACTGATCACACTGACACACACACTGATCACTCTGACACACTGATCACACTGATCACTCTGACACACTGATCACACTGACACACTGATCACACTGATCACTCTGACACACTGATCACTCTGACACACACACTGATCACTCTGACACACTGATCACACTGATCACTCTGACACACTGATCACACTGACACACTGATCACACTGATCACTCTGACACACACACTGATCACACTGACACACACACTGATCACACTGACACACTGATCACTCTGACACACTGACACACTGATCACACTGATCACTCTGACACACTGATCACACTGACACACTGATCACTCTGACACACTGACACACTGATCACACTGACACACTGATCACACTGACACACTGATCACACTGATCACTCTGACACACACACTGATCACACTGACACACACACTGATCACACTGACACACTGATCACTCTGACACACTGATCACACTGACCACACTGACACACTGATCACACTGATCACACTGACACACTGATCACACTGACCACACTGATCACACTGATCACTCTGACACACACACTGATCACACTGACACACACACTGATCACACTGACCACACTGACACACTGATCACTCTGACACACTGATCACACTGATCACACTGACCGCACTGATCACACTGACACACTGACACACTGATCACACTGACACACTGATCACACTGACACACTGATCACACTGACACACTGATCACACTGATCACTCTGACACACTGATCACTCTGACACACTGATCACACTGATCACACTGATCACACTGACACACTGATCACTCTGACACACTGATCACACTGACACACTGATCACACTGATCACTCTGACACACTGATCACACTGATCACACTGACACACTGATCACACTGACACACTGATCACACTGACACACTGATACACACACTGACACTCTGACACACTGATCACACTGACACACTGATCACTCTGACACACTGATCACTCTGACACACACACTGATCACACTGACACACACACTGATCACACTGATCACACTGACACACTGATCACTCTGACACACTGATCACACTGACACACTGATCACACTGACACACTGATCACACTGACACACTGATACACACACTGACACACACACTGACACACTGATCACACTGACACACACACTGACACACTGATCACTCTGACACACTGACACACTGATACACACACTGACACTCTGACACACTGATCACACTGACACACTGATCACTCTGACACACTGATCACTCTGACACACACACTGATCACACTGACACACACACTGATCACACTGATCACACTGACACACTGATCACTCTGACACACTGATCACACTGACCGCACTGATCACACTGACCGCACTGATCACACTGACACACTGACACACTGACACACTGACACACTGATCACTCTGACACACTGATCACACTGACACACTGATCACTCTGACACACTGATCACACTGACACACTGATCACACTGACACACTGATCACTCTGACACACTGATCACACTGACCACACTGATCACTCTGACACACTGATCACACTGATCACACTGACACACTGATCACACTGATCACACTGATCACTCTGACACACTGACACACTGATCACTCTGACACACTGATCACACTGACACACTGATCACTCTGACACACTGATCACACTGACACACTGATCACACTGACACACTGATCACACTGATCACTCTGACACACTGATCACACTGACCACACTGATCACTCTGACACACTGATCACACTGATCACACTGACACACTGATCACACTGATCACACTGATCACTCTGACACACTGATCACACTGATCACACTGACACACTGATCAGACTGTGTCTGATCTTCTCGAGCAGGATGAGTGTGTGTGTGTGTGTGTGTGTGTGTGTTTGTGTACCTTCTGTCCGCTGGAGTCGTTGTGTGTTTGACTGTGTCTGATCTTCTCGAGCAGGATGAGTGTGTGTGTGTGTGTACCTTCTGTCCGCTGGAGTCGTTGTGTGTTTGACTGTGTCTGATCTTCTCGAGCAGGATGAGTGTGTGTGTGAGTGTGTGTGTGTGTGTGTGTGTGTACCTTCTGTCCGCTGGAGTCGTTGTGTGTTTGACTGTGTCTGATCTTCTCGAGCAGGATGAGTGTGTGTGTGTGTGTGTGTGTGTGTGTGTGTGTACCTTCTGTCCGCTGGAGTCGTTGTGTGTTTGACTGTGTCTGATCTTCTCGAGCAGGATGAGTGTGTGTGTGTGTGTGTGTGTGTGTGTGTGTGTGTGTGTGTGTGTGTGTGTGTACCTTCGGTCCGCTGGAGTCGTTGTGTGTTTGACTGTGTCTGATCTTCTCGAGCAGGATGTGTGTGTGTGTGTGTGTGTGTGTGTGTGTTTGTGTACCTTCTGTCCGCTGGAGTCGTTGTGTGTTTGACTATGTCTGATCTTCTCGAGCAGCATGATTGTGTGTGTGTGTGTGTGTTTGTGTACCTTCTGTCCGCTGGAGTCGTTGTGTGTTTGACTGTGTCTGATCTTCTCGAGCAGGATGAGTGTATGTGTGTGTGTGTGTGTGTACCTTCTGTCCGCTGGAGTCGTTGTGTGTTTGACTGTGTCTGATCTTCTCGAGCAGGATGAGTGTGTGTGTGTGTGTGTGTGTGTTTGTGTACCTTCTGTCCGCTGGAGTCGTTGTGTGTTTGACTGTGTCTGATCTTCTCGAGCAGGATGATTGTGTGTGTGTGTGTGTGTGTGTTTGTGTACCTTCTGTCCGCTGGAGTCGTTGTGTGTTTGACTGTGTCTGATCTTCTCGAGCAGGATGAGTGTGTGTGTGTGTGTGTACCTTCTGTCCGCTGGAGTCGTTGTGTGTTTGACTGTGTCTGATCTTCTCGAGCAGGATGAGTGTGTGTGTGTGTGTGTGTGTTTGTGTACCTTCTGTCCGCTGGAGTTGTTGTGTGTTTGACTGTGTCTGATCTTCTCGAGCAGGATGATTGTGTGTGTGTGTGTGTTTGTGTACCTTCTGTCCGCTGGAGTCGTTGTGTGTTTGACTGTGTCTGATCTTCTCGAGCAGGATGATTGTGTGTGTGTGTGTGTTTGTGTACCTTCTGTCCGCTGGAGTCGTTGTGTGTTTGACTGTGTCTGATCTTCTCGAGCAGGATGAGTGTGTGTGTGTGTGTGTGTGTTTGTGTACCTTCTGTCCGCTGGAGTTGTTGTGTGTTTGACTGTGTCTGATCTTCTCGAGCAGGATGATTGTGTGTGTGTGTGTGTTTGTGTACCTTCTGTCCGCTGGAGTCGTTGTGTGTTTGACTGTGTCTGATCTTCTCGAGCAGGATGATTGTGTGTGTGTGTGTGTTTGTGTACCTTCTGTCCGCTGGAGTCGTTGTGTGTTTGACTGTGTCTGATCTTCTCGAGCAGGATGATTGTGTGTGTGTGTGTGTTTGTGTACCTTCTGTCCGCTGGAGTCGTTGTGTGTTTGACTGTGTCTGATCTTCTCGAGCAGGATGATTGTGTGTGTGTGTGTGTTTGTGTACCTTCTGTCCGCTGGAGTCGTTGTGTGTTTGACTGTGTCTGATCTTCTCGAGCAGGATGAGTGTGTGTGTGTGTGTGTGTACCTTCTGTCCGCTGGAGTCGTTGTGTGTTTGACTGTGTCTGATCTTCTCGAGCAGGATGAGTTTGGCCTCTTCTAAGCGAAGCTCCTCCTTAAGCTGATTAATGACACACTCGTGCTCCTCTGCAGAACTCCTCTTCTCTCACACACACACACACACGCACAAAAACATACAATTAAAAAGTTGAATCTGCAGCGTTCCCCATACATAGAAAGACTGTGTTTGGCACTTAAGCGTATCCCATCATGCATTATGTTCGGGCAATGGCGCGATGGAGAGGAAAAGCTTCCACTGTAAGTGATGATGAATAATGAGTGTCAGGCGTTTACCGTGAGCAGATCCGTGTCTAGCGCCCTGCAGCGGCTCCCAGTGACCCGAGGACTGGGATCCTCGTCCGACACCACGATGACATCATCAGGAGAGGGAGACCTCGCGCTCTTCATCACACTGACATCACACACAGACACCAAAAAATATTCAGACACCAGATATAATTTTTGATATTGTTTCACTAGTGTGATCAGGACACTTTAGTTCATTATGTAAGTGACGAAAGCAAAATAAAGTAAAAAGTGACATATTATACACAAATATTCTTCATACAGAGACTACCAGTAACATTTATAAACATTTGGGGGCAAAAATGATTCGGACACTTTGAGCTGATCATGTTTTAAGTGTTTTTTTCTTTAATAACTAATGCACCTTTTTACACCACAGACTGAATAACATGAAGCATTGCTTGGTGATTGGTTGAGCTAAACTGGTATTATCTAATTGTGTAGTTAAATTTAACAGCTGACAGATATTCAACATAATTCATGTGTGAGAGTCTAACAGAAAGATGGACAAAACCAGTGAAATATCAACTACAGTATATATACTTGAAATATCAAGTTCATATTTTATTACCATTTTCTAAACTATAGCGAATAAACTGATAATGTGAGAAATGTTGAAGGAGTCTGAATAAATGTTGGTTTGCCTGTGTGTGATATGAACACGTCTGATGTGTGTGTGTGTGTGCCTGTGAAGCACATTTAAAGGAATAAACCTGTGATTGATCGCTGTGATCACTGTTTGCTCTCTCTGCTGGAGTTCGATATCGAGGGGATGTGCGATAGAACTCATTAAAATAAACTTTTTTTTATGCTACTTTTTGATATTGATTTGATTATATACCAAAATAATGATCAGGTCTAGCAAAGGATGTTGTCTTACACTGCTATGAAATTACAGCTTCTTTTTTTAAAAGAGGGCAAGAAACATGGCCGTGTCTGTCCCAGGAAAACCCTGTGATTGGCTGATCTCATGTGAGTGACAGGTTATAGCCCCGCCCTCGTCATCAGAAGAGAAGCTGCAAGAGGAACTGATTCTGATTCTGATGTTTTTTAAAGATGTAATAAGAGTTATTGCTGAAACGTGGAGGATTGATAGAGACTAAACAAACATCCCCGATTCAACAAACAGAATTAGTTCTAATTAGAATAGTTATTGGCAACATGAAATGCAGGTAAATAAATATTAAATTAAATAAATTATAATACATTAATATGTAATAATAAATGAATATTTAATGAAAAATAAAAACGTTTTTATTTAAATAAATATTTTAGATGAACATTCATTCATCTTTAGTGTTTTATTTTGATTGTTTTAACTAGAATTTTATGAATTATTAGCTTTTCATCAGCTCATCACACACACACACACACACATACACACACACCGCTGAAGATGAAGTGAAAGTGAAAGCAGACGAAACTGAGCGCTAGGAATGCTGGGACTTCAGTCTGAACATAATGCTTCTCATAAAATTACAACAATCACATCTGATATATAGTAACAAACACACATGATTATCACACGCGATGAACTGCAGTTTCTAAAACGATTCTAAAAATGTTTGTAAGGATGGCGGGAACTTTGGATCGACACACACTCGCAGAAATTATCCTAATATTATTCTTGAACGTGTGTGTGTGTATTGATCACAATATACACACACGCATTCATTATGTCTGCTTAGCGGAAGGCATGATGTCATGGTCACGTTACTTTGACCTCAGACTGACGACTGAAAGTTGAACTGGTTGTTTCCCACGAGCGACTCCAGCTGTGTGTGTGTGTGTGTGTGTGTGTGTGTGTGTGAGAGAGATCAGACTCTTCCTCTGCATTAATCACACAACTAAACACACGTCACATGACCCACCGATGTTCCCTGATGTCATGTGACACCCCTCCCCCCTCCCATACTGGAAACCATGACAACCAGCCGGCTGGAACCGGTTAGTGACACATGGCTTTCATTTTGTGAAGTGGAGGAGCGTTCAGATGCTGAGAAGATGGAGAAACTTTGAGGAGGGGGGGGGGCAGGGCACACACACACTCTCACACTCTCACACACACACACGCACTCACACTCACACTCACACACACACTCATACGCACTCGCACTCACTCTCACACACACACACGCGCGCACACACTCACACACACACTCACACTCCCACACATACACACACACTCTCTCTCTCTCTCTCTCTCACACACACACACACACACTCTCACACACACACTCTCACACACAAACACACTCTCACACAAACGTATGTACACACACACACACTTATGCACATACACACAAACACTCACACACCCTCTCTCTCTCAGACACACACACACTCACACACCCTCTCTCTCTCAGACACACACACACACACACACACACACACACACTCTCTCTCTCACACACACACACACCTGAAAATGCCCTGATCGTATAATAAGAGATTTAATTTGGTCAAAACTATATTTATTGTTAGAATTTTATGATAAAACTTGCAGAATTTGAGAGCTGAGCCTGTGCTTCATATCAGAAGTATCAAAGCGGCACATGATTGCATAATTCCAGATTAAAGTGAGTGGAACAGCGGAGCGGTGCACTCGGGTGATTATGGTAATGATCTTTCAGAGCGAGATCTATAATATCTGTACTCTAGAGCTGGAAGTGCGTCAGTCAAGCATCTCCGCTCAGTGTGTGTCGCTTTCTCCCGATGAACACGTGCAGCGCCGCATTAACAGCTGAAGACGAGCTTACTTTAATAACACCTTCTGTGACTAATGTGCAATCTTGACAAGTTAATTTATTATGATCAATGTATCACTTTTTAGTGTAAAACATCGATGCTTAGGTTTTAAACCGTTAAGTAACCAACAAAAAAGCCAGCAAACGGTCGCTTTTATCGTGTTTGATTTGCGATCTCGCTAGTTTCCAGTGATTTCTCTCCGATTAGTTTTCTAATGAAACTGCCATTAGTCTGTGAAATAATGTTTTGTGTGCCATTGTTCCAGAGAGGTGTGTTACGCGTGTGTTTTATGAAGCGCTGCAGCTCGGCGGTGGAAACGCAGCAGGTTTTGGTGTCGGTGTTCCTGACCTGAGGCCATCGGCCCCGCCCGGCCGTTTCAAGCCCGGCTCGCACTGACACTGGCGTGGCCCTGACGCTGGCCCTGACGCTGGCCCTGACGCTGGCCCTGACGCCGGCCCTGACACCGGCCCTGACACCGGCCCTGACACCGGCCCTGACACCGGCCCTGACACTGGCCCTGACACTGGCCCTGACACCGGCCCTGACACCGGCCCTGACACTGGCCCTGACACCGGCCCTGACACTGGCCCTGACACTGGCCCTGACACTGGCCCTGACACTGGCCCTGACACTGGCCCTGACACTGGCGTGGCGCTGGCCCTGACGCCGGACCTGACGCCGGCCCTGACACTGGCCCTGACACTGGCCCTGACACCGGCCCTGACACCGGCCCTGACACTGGCCCTGACACTGGCCCTGACACCGGCCCTGACACCGGCCCTGACACCGGCCCTGACACCGGCCCTGACACTGGCGTGGCGCCGGACCTGACGCCGGACCTGACGCCGGACCTGACGCCGGACCTGACGCCGGACCTGACGCCGGACCTGACGCCGGACCTGACGCCGGACCTGACGCCGGACCTGACACCGGCCCTGACACTGGCCCTGACACTGGCCCTGACACTGGCCCTGACACTGGCGTGGCCCTGACGCTGGCCCTGACGCTGGCCCTGACGCCGGCCCTGACGCCGGCCCTGACACTGGCCCTGACACTGGCCCTGACACTGGCGTGGCGCTGGCCCTGACGCCGGACCTGACGCCGGACCTGACGCTGGACCTGACGCCGGACCTGACGCCGGACCTGACGCCGGACCTGACACTGGCCCTGACACTGGCGTGGCGCTGGCCCTGACGCCGGACCTGACGCCGGACCTGACGCCGGACCTGACGCCGGATCTGACACTGCGAATGAAACCCCAGGTGTAAAGGCTCCTCACGTGTTCCTCTCGTCTCGCATCTGGAGCTCCAGTTTGATGGAGGCCTTCATCACCTCCTCCTCTTCATAACGCTTCAGTCGCTTGCTGTCCGCGGGGAGAGACTCCTTCTCTAGCGCACGCTTCTGACTGCGCGTCTGTCGCACCGCCTCCTCAGACATGAGCTCAGCTGCACACACACACACACACACACACACACACACACACACACCATCATCATCATCATCATCATCAAGTCAAGCCTCTATTTATATAGCGCTTTTTACAATACAGATTGTTTCAAAGCAGCTTTACAGAGATAACAGGAAAATAATGCAACAAAGTTTGTTTTTCTAGAAGAATAGCGTCACAGTTCAGCTTAAATAAGTTCAGAGATGGTTCATTTTTGTTCTTATATATATATATATATATAGCCGTCCACCTCAGTTCAGTTCTCATATAATGCTGTCAATGCAGGAGATCAATAATATTGTAGAATATTAAATATCCGCAACTAAGCAAGACAAAAGACAAAGGCGACCAAGAAGAAAAAAGGCGACAGGTGTGACATCTGTTAAATCTCTGAATCATGGTCAATTCATGACCTCAACAGGAAACGCATCATCATCCTCATGAATCATGAACCTTCACCTGTCTTATCTGGGATCAGATTCTGTCATTCAACTTCTAAATTGTACCATCAAACTGACTGAGCAGGGCTCGAAATTAACTCTTGTCGGGGACAAGTGGAGTTTTTGAAGGGACAAGCAAAAGAGAATTTTACTCGTCCGACCGGACGCGTATCCTGATTAAAACAGCAATAACAAAAAAATAACTAGGGAATCACTAAAACGAGAAATGATTCTGATTTTAAGTTGCGATCAATATCTGAGAAATATAATCAAAAGAGTGCAGCTCACACAAACTCTGTTAACAAAATACTACCGATAAAAATTCAATGTGGAGTTTTTATATTTATAAGATGTGATGCAGTTAAGCAACCTCACAAGACCTGTGCCGTTTTCCTGAATACCATGATTGAAAATGTGACATTGATTTCATATAACAGTTCAATAAACGGTTACAATTAAGTCACTTACATTTTAGATGCAATTTTGACTGTTTTGTTTCAGCAGCGAAAATAGTTCTCTTAATGAATGATTCATTACTGAATGATTCAGCGTTTTGAACGAATCGGTTGAGTCAAAGATTCAATGACTCATTCATAAACAACGGCCTTATTCTTGAACCAATCATCTGTTTGAACGAATCGTTTAAATGATTGACTCGCTCATTAAAGCGGTCACCTGCCGCCACCTACTGGTGGTTTAGTTTCACGTTTAAAAGTATCTTCTTTCCAATGTTTCTTATTTGTATATTAAAAAAATATTTAAAACAATCTCCTATTTAATGCAGTTGTAATTTTTCAGTGTAAATTATTTAATTTGATCAGCCCTCCCAAGGGTGTCTTATTATTCTAAATTGAATCTATTGATCAAATTTAGGAATTTAAAATGAAAGATGAAGCGTACATCTAATAAGATTAGGGCGAAAATGCCCTTTAAAGGTGCAGATATGACAATATGCAGATTTAAATATATCAAAGCTGATTGAACACTGATGAGAATATTGCTTCAGAATAAATTATATTTACAACACCACAAAAAAACTTTTTTACTCGGACAAGTGAATGGCAGATTTATTCATGAAATATACATGAAACGGTCATGTTGTGTAAAGTCAAGAAATGGTTAACAATATTGAACAGAGGTCAGTTTGTTTTTGTCGTATGTTCCAAATACCACAGATAGAGAAACAGGTCATGTGACGCAATCGTCCAATGTTAACCTTGAAAATATGCAAATAAAAACAAATACAGTGTGAAATTAGCAAACTTGAGTACAGGATAAACTCTTATGATACATGGAACCAGGATTACATTGCCTAGGTTAATAATGTGTGAGAAAAGAGCATTAATAGGTTATTATTTACACATTACAGCTTTACTTCTACAGTCACAGCAGCTTCACAGTGATAAACAGAAGCAGAGTGATTGCATCCACTATTTTAACATTTACAGCGTGTGAGATTGTGTGTGCGAGTGAGTTTGTGAGCGTGCGAGTGTGTGAGCGTTATTGTAACTTAAGTACACATGACAGTTTCATGTGCTTTTCTAGTGTTTGTTCTAAAAGCTCCTGTCGTCTGCGGTGTTCAGAAGTGTGTCTGCGGTGTTCAGAAGTGTGTTTGCGGTGTTCAGAAGTGTGTCTGCTCAGAAGTGTGTCTGCGGTGTTCAGAAGTGTGTCTGGGGTCTTCAGAAGTGTGTCTGCGGTGTTCAGTAGTGTGTTTGGGGTCTTCAGAAGTGTGTTTGCGGTGTTCAGAAGTGTGTTTGGGGTGTTCAGAAGTGTGTCTGCGGTGTTCAGAAGTGTGTTTGGGGTGTTCAGAAGTGTGTCTGCGGTGTTCAGAAGTGTGTCTGCGGTGTTCAGAAGTGTGTTTGCGGTGTTCAGAAGTGTGTCTGCGGTGTTCAGAAGTGTGTTTGCGGTGTTCAGAAGTGTGTCTGCGGTGTTCAGAAGTGTGTCTGCTCAGAAGTGTGTCTGCGGTGTTCAGAAGTGTGTCTGGGGTCTTCAGAAGTGTGTCTGCGGTGTTCAGAAGTGTGTCTGCGGTGTTCAGAAGCGTGTCTGCGGTGTTCAGTAGTGTGTTTGGGGTCTTCAGAAGTGTGTCTGCGGTGTTCAGAAGTGTGTCTGGGGTCTTCAGAAGTGTGTCTGCGGTGTTCAGAAGTGTGTCTGCGGTGTTCAGAAGCGTGTCTGCGGTGTTCAGTAGTGTGTTTGGGGTCTTCAGAAGTGTGTTTGCGGTGTTCAGAAGTGTGTTTGGGGTGTTCAGAAGTGTGTTTGGGGTGTTCAGAAGTGTGTCTGCGGTGTTCAGAAGTGTGTTTGGGGTGTTCAGAAGTGTTCAGAAGTGTGTCTGCGGTGTTCAGAAGTGTGTCTGCGGTGTTCAGAAGTGTGTCTGCGGTGTTCAGTAGTGTGTCTGCGGTGTTCAGAAGTGTGTCTGCGGTATTCAGAAGTGTGTTTGGGGTGTTCAGAAGTGTGTTTGGGGTGTTCAGAAGTGTTCAGAAGTGTGTCTGCGGTGTTCAGAAGTGTGTCTGCGGTGTTCAGAAGTGTGTCTGCGGTGTTCAGTAGTGTGTTTGCGGTGTTCAGAAGTGTGTTTGGGGTGTTCAGAAGTGTGCTTGGGGTGTTCAGAAGTGTGTCTGCTGTGTTCAGTAGTGTGTTTGCGGTGTTCAGAAGTGTGTCTGCGGTGTTCAGAAGTGTGTTTGGGGTGTTCAGAAGTGTGTTTGGGGTGTTCAGAAGTGTGTTTGGGGTGTTCAGAAGTGTGTTTGGGGTGTTCAGTAGTGTGTTTGGGGTCTTCAGAAGTGTGTTTGCGGTGTTCAGAAGTGTGTTTGGGGTGTTCAGAAGTGTGTCTGCGGTGTTCAGAAGTGTGTTTGGGGTGTTCAGAAGTGTGTCTGCGGTGTTCAGAAGTGTGTCTGCGGTGTTCAGAAGTGTGTCTGCGGTGTTCAGAAGTGTGTTTGGGGTCTTCAGAAGTGTGTTTGCGGTGTTCAGAAGTGTGTTTGGGGTGTTCAGAAGTGTTTCTGCGGTGTTCAGTAGTGTGTTTGGGGTCTTCAGAAGTGTGTTTGCGGTGTTCAGTAGTGTGTTTGGGGTCTTCAGAAGTGTGTTTGCGGTGTTCAGAAGTGTGTTTGGGGTCTTCAGAAGTGTGTTTGCGTTGTTCAGAAGTGTGTTTGGGGTGTTCAGAAGTGTGTTTGGGGTGTTCAGAAGTGTGTTTGGGGTGTTCAGTAGTGTGTTTGGGGTCTTCAGAAGTGTGTCTGCGGTGTTCAGTAGTGTGTTTGGGGTGTTCAGAAGTGTGTTTGCGGTATTCAGTAGTGTGTTTGGGGTCTTCAGAAGTGTGTTTGCGGTGTTCAGTAGTGTGTTTGGGGTCTTCAGAAGTGTGTTTGCGGTGTTCAGTAGTGTGTTTGGGGTCTTCAGAAGTGTGTTTGCGGTGTTCAGAAGTGTGTTTGGGGTCTTCAGAAGTGTGTTTGCGGTGTTCAGAAGTGTGTTTGGGGTGTTCAGAAGTGTGTTTGGGGTGTTCAGAAGTGTGTTTGGGGTGTTCAGTAGTGTGTTTGGGGTGTTCAAAAGTGTGTCTGCGGTGTTCAGTAGTGTGTTTGGGGTCTTCAGAAGTGTGTCTGCGGTGTTCAGTAGTGTGTTTGGGGTGTTCAGAAGTGTGTTTGCGGTATTCAGTAGTGTGTTTGGGGTCTTCAGAAGTGTGTTTGCGGTGTTCAGTAGTGTGTTTGGGGTCTTCAGAAGTGTGTTTGCGGTGTTCAGTAGTGTGTTTGGGGTCTTCAGAAGTGTGTTTGCGGTGTTCAGTAGTGTGTTTGGGGTCTTCAGAAGTGTGTTTGCGGTGTTCAGTAGTGTGTTTGGGGTCTTCAGAAGTGTGTTTGCGGTGTTCAGAAGTGTGTTTGCGGTGTTCAGTAGTGTGTTTGCGGTGTTCAGTAGTGTGTTTGGGGTCTTCAGAAGTGTGTTTGCGGTGTTCAGTAGTGTGTTTGGGGTCTTCAGAAGTGTGTTTGCGGTGTTCAGAAGTGTGTTTGGGGTGTTCAGAAGTGTGTCTGCGGTGTTCAGTAGTGTGTTTGGGGTCTTCAGAAGTGTGTTTGCGGTGTTCAGAAGTGTGTTTGCGGTGTTCAGAAGTGTGTTTGCGGTGTTCAGAAGTGTGTTTGCGGTGTTCAGTAGTGTGTTTGGGGTCTTCAGAAGTGTGTTTGCGGTGTTCAGTAGTGTGTTTGGGGTCTTCAGAAGTGTGTTTGCGGTGTTCAGAAGTGTGTTTGGGGTGTTCAGAAGTGTGTTTGGGGTGTTCAGAAGTGTGTCTGCGGTGTTCAGTAGTGTGTTTGGGGTCTTCAGAAGTGTGTTTGCGGTGTTCAGAAGTGTGTTTGCGGTGTTCAGAAGTGTGTTTGCGGTGTTCAGAAGTGTGTTTGCGGTGTTCAGAAGTGTGTTTGCGGTGTTCAGAAGTGTGTTTGCGGTGTTCAGAAGTGTGTTTGGGGTGTTCAGAAGTGTGTTTGGGGTGTTCAGAAGTGTGTTTGGGGTGTTCAGAAGTGTGTTTGGGGTGTTCAGAAGTGTGTCTGCGGTGTTCAGAAGTGTGTTTGGGGTCTTCAGAAGTGTGTTTGGGGTGTTCAGAAGTGTGTTTGGGGTGTTCAGAAGTGTGTTTGGGGTGTTCAGTAGTGTGTTTGGGGTGTTCAGAAGTGTGTTTGGGGTGTTCAGAAGTGTGTTTGGGGTGTTCAGAAGTGTGTCTGCGGTGTTCAGAAGTGTGTTTGGGGTGTTCAGAAGTGTGTCTGCGGTGTTCAGTAGTGTGTTTGGGGTGTTCAGAAGTGTGTTTGGGGTGTTCAGAAGTGTGTTTGGGGTGTTCAGAAGTGTGTCTGCGGTGTTCAGAAGTGTGTTTGGGGTGTTCAGAAGTGTGTCTGCGGTGTTCAGAAGTGTGTTTGGGGTGTTCAGAAGTGTGTCTGCGGTGTTCAGAAGTGTGTTTGGGGTCTTCAGAAGTGTGTTTGCGGTGTTCAGAAGTGTGTTTGATGTTCGATACATTCAGGAAGTGTTTCTTACAGCAGATATTAAAATAAGAAAGGAGTTCATATTGACTGCTTGTATTCATTGATGAAAATGTAGGCATGTGTATTAATATTGAAAAGTGAGAATGCAATGTATCGTGATGTCGAATCAGACAGACACACACACACACACACACACACACACGGCTCTCTGCAGGTCTAAATGTTGACTTTGTGGGTTTTCTTTCTTTGTTGTATTAATAATAATGTTTTATTTATATAGCGCCTTTCCAGAGCTCAAGGACGCTTTACAATAGACAAGCAACAGTAAAGTCAGTGGACAAAGACAGCAGACAAAACAACAGGGTTAGTAGTTGTGGATCAAACACCAAATCCTTCCTAAAGGACACTCATCAGCACACTTCCTGAATTACAGGAAGAGTTACAGTACACACACACACGCACAGTCATGCACACACACACACACGCACAGTCAGGCACACACACGCACTGTCATGCACACACACACACAAATATACACACACCCGCGCACAAATACTCTCTTTCTCGCACGCGCACACACACACAAACTCGCTCGTTCTCTCTCACACATGCGTGCACACACACTCTCTCACAGATAATGGAAAGCTGACTCAAGTTGTTTTCTCTCTTCCTCCCAGTGACATCACAGAGACACACATGACCCTTCCCAGGATTCCATGGGGCACACAATGCACTTCCCTGAGAACCGGTAGGAACCGGTAAGTGTGTGTGAGAGAGAGAGAGAGAGAGAGAATGTATGTGAGTGAGTAACTGAGTGTGTGTGTGTGTGTGTGTGTGAGAGAGAGAGAATGTGTGTGTGAGTGAGTGTGTGTGTGTGTGTGTGTGCAGCACAGCACTAGCTATAGCTATCTGAGTGTGTGTGTGTGTGTGTGTGTGTGTGTGTGTGTGTGTGTGTGCAGCACAGCACTAGCTATAGCTATCCGAGTGTG
>JAPDVR010000008.1:449400-501900 GCA_026230005.1 Gila orcuttii | reverse complement strand
CTATTAGTGCTACTCGATCTTAGTGCTGCATTAAAGCAGCACCAAGTAACTTTTCCTCTGCGGTCGCCCTACAGGTTGGAAGCGGAATTGTCCATTACTGCTGTCGTAAATAATTTAGCCTAGCGCAGCCGACTTTTGCACGCGCACGCTCTCTGTTTATCCAGCACCGGCTTTGGAATCAACAATGGCCACAGACAAGGTAGAGTATGATGCATGATTTTATGAAAGTATGATGTATTGCGACATCACAAACGAAGTACGCTCCACCTATCGGCAACTGTAACGCTTGCCATAAAGCAAGTCAAATTAGTAGTTTTCTTATGTCTCATTAGAACTACAGAAACGCGACCCGATCTGGCAATCTTACATAGCGTGGATATATCAGATAAAGGACCGCAAAGCTGTGGCATAAGTGCATTTCACCATGTCACGACTTGATGAACCACTGAAACGATTTTGGATAGGGATGCACCGATCCGATGCTCAACATCGGTATCGGCTCCGATACTGCCATTTTTGCCGGATCGGGTATCGATCAGACGAGGCCGATCCAAATCCGATATTGTGCGTATACTATTCTGTGTTATTGTTAACCCCCACAAAAGCACCAAAAACATTATAAAGCACCATCAAGTTTTCATGCACTATATTACAAGTGTTCTGAAGCCATTATAGTATAATGTGAGATAGAAATAAACATTTAAGTCATTAAATTCAAGATCACGTAAACTTTTCCCTCGGCTGCGGCTGTCAATCATTCTTCATCCAGCATTCCAACAGCGCGTCGTGTTCGGTTACGACAGTCAACATGATGAAACCCTCTCCAAGATGATTCTATGTTACTATTATTATACTTGATCCGTAGATAAAGCTCTATGGTTTCGCATAAAACAACTTTATCTTGCTAGACTTTATTGCTGTAACTTAATCATGTTTCTACTGGGTGTCTGTTAGATCACAACACTAGAGTCCACTAATTGTTCTTCACGCGCACAGTAACTAAAATTTAAAACTGTTAAAAGAAAAGGCTCAATAAACTATTGCATAGATAGATACTGTATAATAATACACTACGCATCAATATGTCTTTCGTTTGTGCTTTGAACTTTTCAATGCGGACTCGACGCGCTGTGACTCCGTGTTGCTTCAAGCGCATCATTCAGCGTTCGGGATGCGCATAAACGCTTTGAGCCGCACTGTATTACAGCCTTTCATATCATAATACAGTGACGAAATGAAAGATTATTAATGGCCTATCTATCATATGTTGCAGCCTCATTAAACAGGTGTGCTATACATTTAAAACATGTCTCAATTGTATAGTAGCCTATAGCTATAAAATAATTTATCTTTTTGATTTTTGTTAACTTGTTTTTCATGAATGTATTTTACAATACAAAGAGCAATGTGTAACGTTTTACCATATTTAGTGTTACACTTATTGTCTCTTATTAGTTTTTTTCACTAGATGTAAAGATTTTATACAATTATTGTGGACTTATGATTTTTCTAGACTAAATTTTACTGCTGAATCATCCACTAATCTAGTTTATAAAAGCATTTTTGTCATAGATTATGATCATATATTTTTTGGATTTGTTTTTCTTTATAATGAAGTTGTCTGTATTAAGTAGATTGTGTTTAACACACAAAAGAGTGATTATCAGTTCAACACACAGAGAGTTATATAAATTCTACTTAATTTGAAAAAAAAACTGTGTTGATATCGGATCGGCATCGGTATCGGTCGATACTCAGAATTTTTGGTATCGGATCGATTCTGAAAAAAGTGGTATCGGTGCATCCCTAATTTTGGAAACATAATTTTAAGGTAAAAATTCTTACTCAGTGTTGCTTTAAATACAGTCATGGTCAGAATTAATGGCACCCCTGGTAAATATGATCAAAACTGGCTGTAAAAAATATATCTGCACCGTTTATCCTTTTGATCTTTCATTAAAAAAAATGCCAAAAATCTAACCTTTCATTGAAGTTAAATAATTGAAAGTGGGGGGGAATAAAATTATAAAAATAAATGTTTTTCTCCAAAACATGTTGGCCACAATTATTGGTACCCCTAGGATTTTTTACACGTAAAATATCTCTAATAATATAGTAATATATTCCCATTCATATTTATCTTTTTTAGCACACCAGGGTGACTAGCAACATGAACTTGTCTAGCTATGACTTCTTGTTTCACAGGAGTTTAAATATGAGGAAACACAAAGGCCAAATTCTCTTAATCATCATAATGAGTAAAACCACAGAATATAGTTCTGATGTGCATCAAAAGATTGTTGAGCATCACGAAATAGAAAGTGTATGTAAGAAAATAGCTAAAGAATTGAAAATCCACATTTTGACCATCAGGGTCAAATGGTCAAAATTAATAAGTTCCAATCAACTAAAGATGTTATGAATCTGCCAGGAAGAGGACGCCTGTCTATATCGTCTTAATGTGCGGTGTGGAGGAAAGATCACAGATGGAGAATAGCAGAGATTAGTTGAGTCTCGGGGTCAGAAAGCCTAAAAAAAATATATCAAACAGCCCCTACATCAGCACATGTTGTTCGTGTGTTTCAAGAAAAATCCTCCTCGCTCCTCCAGAAACAAACTCCAGCATATTCAGCTGTCAGACACGACTGGATCTTCAAACAGCACTGGATCTGTGGTCTGATGAAACTAAAAAAGAGCAAACACACCTGATGGGTTTGGTGCACACAAGGATTAAGAGTCCCCCATGTGTACAATTTAATAAAGATCCAGCGTTGTAATGTTGTGGGCATATTTTTCTGCTGGAGGTCCTGGACTTCTTGTTCAAATACATGACATTGTGGATTCTATCAAATATCAACAGATAAAAATCTAAACCTGACGCCTTCTGCTAGAAAGTGGTTGAGTGGCTGAACTGAAGAGGAGACGCACCAGCATGGACTTGTGAATCTGCAGATCTGGAGAGCTTCTGTAAGAGGAATGATCTCTGATCTCTGGTCAGCTGTACTCCAAACTCATCCGGCATTATAGAAGAAACTCAGAGCTGTTCTCTTCTCAAAAGGAGATTGCAAAAAGTATTTAATAAAAGGGTGCCAATATTTGTGGCCAACGTGTTTTGGAGAAAAACATTTATTTTAATAATGTGATGCAATCTGAACCAGACTGCCCGGCATTTCCCGATTCTTACACTTTCAATGACAAATGCGGTTCATGCGTTCATGACATCAAGGTTAGATTATTGTAATGCTATTATGGGTGGTTGCCCTGCACGCTTAATAAACAAACTACAGCTGGTCCAAAACGCAGCCGCTAGAGTTCTTACCAGAACCAGGAAGTATGACCATATTAGCCCGGTTCTGTCAACACTGCATTGGCTCCCTATTAAACATTGTATACATTTTAAAATATTGCTGATTACTTACAAAGCACTAATTGGTTTAGCTCCCCAGCTCTTAACGCATTATAGTCCTTCACGTCTATTGCGATCTCAAAATTCTGGCCAGTTGATAATACCTAGAATATCTAAATCGACTGCTGGCGGTAGATCCTTTTCCTATTTAGCACCAAAACTTTGGAACAATCTTCCTAACATTGTCCGGGAAGCAGACACAGTCTGTCAGTTCAAATCTAGTCTAAAAACACATCTCTTTTACCTGGCATTCATATAGAACACTATACATTCCTATTATTCAAATCAGTTAAATGATTATTAGGCTGCATAGTTTAGGTCAGCCAGAATTGGAGACACTTCCTATAACACCTGATGTACTCGCTACATCATAAGAAGAATGGTTTCTATGCTAATGTTGGTCTCTCTGTTTATTCCGAGGTTTACTGAAGTCAGCCGGATCCGGGCCAGCTCTGATCGGGTCAGTCGGTTCTGATCGGGGCTCTGATCGGGTCACCGGCGGCTCTGATCGGGGCTCTGATCGGGTCAGTCGGTTCTGATCGGGTCACTGGCGGCTCTGATCGGGGCTCTGGAGGCTCTGATCGGGTCAGTTGGTTCTGATCGGGTCACTGGCGGCTCTGATCGGGTCACTGGCGGCTCTGATCGGGGCTCTGATCGGGTCAGTCGGTTCTGATCGAGGCTCTGATCGGGTCAGTCGGTTCTGATCGGGGCTCTGATCGGGTCAGTCGCTTCTGATCGGGTCACTGGCGCCTCTGATCGGGTCACTGGCGCCTCTGATCGGGTCACTGGCGCCTCTGATCGGGTCACTGGCGCCTCTGATCGGGTCACTGGCGCCTCTGATCGGGTCACTGGCGCCTCTGATCGGGTCACTGGCGCCTCTGATCGGGTCAGTCGGTTCTGATCGGGTCAGTCGGTTCTGATCGGGGCTCTGGCGGCTCTGATCGGGTCAGTCGGTTCTGATCGGGGCTCTGGCGGCTCTGATCGGGTCAGGCGGTTCTGATCGGGTCACTGGCGGCTCTGATCGGGTCAGTCGGTTCTGATCGGGGCTCTGGCGCCTCTGATCGGGGCTCTGGCGCCTCTGATCGGGGCTCTGGCGCCTCTGATCGGGGCTCTGGCGCCTCTGATCGGGTCACTGGCGCCTCTGATCGGGTCACTGGCGCCTCTGATCGGGTCAGTCGGTTCTGATCGGGGCTCTGGCGGCTCTGATCGGGTCAGTCGGTTCTGATCGGGGCTCTGATCGGGTCAGTCGGTTCTGATCGGGGCTCTGGCGGCTCTGATCGGGTCACTGGCGGCTCTGATCGGGTCAGTCGGTTCTGATCGGGGCTCTGGCGCCTCTGATCGGGGCTCTGGCGCCTCTGATCGGGGCTCTGATCGGGTCACTGGCGGCTCTGATCGGGTCACTGGCGGCTAGGGCTGGGTAGCGTAACAAAATTTTCGATACCGATACCTTGACTTCGATACCGGTTCCTGAACGATACTTTTTTCGATACCAATTTTAACAATATAACATTACCTAAATTTTATTTTTTCAGTTTGACTTTTTACACTCATATTTTGAGTTTGTAAAAAAGCACCAATGTGTTTACTAAGTTGTTGGCTGCAAAGATGATTATGGCGATGCTGACTCGTCATTCCTGCAGTAGTGAACATGCGTTTATATGGATTAGGTAATCAAACTATTTATTTCTAATTGTTTCGTTTAAAATTAGATATATTTTGACCGTCTATAAGAGGGGCAGTCATGGCCTAGTGGTAACAGAGTTGGACTGGTGACCCAAAGGTTGCTGGTTCGATTCCAGTACCGGCAGGAATATGACTGAGGTTTCCTTGAGCAAGGCATCTAACCCCCAATCGCTCCCCGGGCGCCACTCAAGGCTGCCCGCTGCTCCGGGTGTGTGTATCCACGTTTGCAGTGTGTGTGTGTTCACTACTCACTACTCTGCTCCTAATGTGTGTGCACTTACTTGGATGGGTTAAATGCAGAGGTGTAACCCCAAGTATGGGTTACCATACTTGGCCATCACGTGTCACTAAGACTATTTCTCATGTCTGTGACGTGAGGCAAGAATCCTATTCGCGGAGTTTCGGTTCATTTGTGACACGCTCCAGTTCTTGCAGTCGAAGACGGATAAAATTTGAAAAGTGTATTCTGTACTTTTAAGTGCCTTATCAGATTTATCGTGTTGCCGGTCTTGGCAGCAATTATCTTGTCGAAAATATTGCATCGTGTGCTTATGGCATCGAGTCGGGTACATAGGTACACTTTTGATCATTTCCACATATTTTCTATCTATCTAGGTTGGGACGCTTACACAAACACACACACACACACACACACACACACACACACACACACACACACTACAGCCTCACGTGCGAAGAGCCACGTCTCTGGGCAGCCGCGTAAACTAGTGTTTTTCCGCCACAGCCAATCATGCTGCATGCTTATTGTTTCACGGACGTTGAAGAGATTAACCACTTAGGTACCGAAATTTGGTACCGAAAAACAAGACATGTTTCGATACTCGGTAGTATCGGGGCAATTCGGTCGGTACCTAAAAGGTACCGAACTCGGTACCCAGCCCTACTGGCGGCTCTGATCGTGTCAGTCGGTTCTGATCGGGTCACTGGCAGCTCTCTATATTGACCTCAATAATCGCAATATGAAATTTTCCCCAAATCGTACAGCCCTACTGTCGGTTCTGATCGGGTCAGTCGGTTCTCATTGGGTCAGTCGGCTCTGATCGGTTCACTGACGGTTCTGATCGGGTCTGTCGGTTCTGATCGGGTCACTGTCGGTTCTGATCGAGTCGGTCGGTTCTTATCGGGTCACTGTCGGTTCTGATCGGGTCTGATCAGGTCTGTCGGTTCTGAACGGTTCTGATCAAGTCGGTCGGTTCTGATCGGCTCTGATCGGGTCACTGTCGGTTCTGATCGGGTCTGTCGGTTCTGATCGAGTCGGTCGGTTCTGATCGGGTCTGCCAGTTCTGATCGGGTCACTGTCGGTTCTGATCGGGTCTGATCGGGTCTGTCGGTTCTGAACGGGTCAGTCGGTTCTGAACGGGTCAGTCGGTTCTGAACGGGTCTGATCGGGTCACTGTCGGTTCTGATCGGGTCTGTCGGTTCTGAACGGGTCAGTCGGTTCTAATCGGGTCACTGTCAGCAGAGAAAAACAAGATCATCACGCGTTTCACATGATTTCAAAGCGGCTCTAGAGTCTTATTTAAAGCTTTACCACAGAACAAGATAAAGACTATTATGTCTATTATGCATTTATGCGTTTCTCTTCAGTAAAGCACTTTGTAAACTGTTTTTCAAAAGTGATATATAAATAAAACTTTACTTTTAGAGAGAGTAATAGTACAGCAATCCAACTACACTGTTGAAGATGTAATTAGTGGCTAGTAATTAATTACTTTTTACCAAACACTGGTCCCACATTATATAAAAATATCTTTAAATACTTTGTACTGACATTTAAATTATTCATTTGACAATGCACATCATACATGCATGTATTTACATATTTAAAAAATGCATGCAGGTAATTAATCTCTGTAACGGTGCTGATCCACTTGTCCGACAAGACTGTCGCGTGGTGTCGCGACGCCTCCCCCACATTTGTACGTTGATGGGCCAGGGTTTTTCCTGCATAGACAATTATGAGGCGGCCGCCTCCGTCAAGTTTCGTGCCGCCTCCGCCTCTCGACAAAACTCGGACAGACAGTCACGTGCTCATATACACTTTTTCCACCGTGACAGTTCTGTCGCGATTCCCGCTTGTGTCCATTCTCTAACCGTAGTTTGCCGATAGTGCTGCACGGATCATAATCCGCGGGTCGAGCGGGCCGAGTAATAAAAACATTCCATTCAATCGAGGGTGGATGACAGCTAAATGAGTGTAATAAAGACACGGAACTCCCATCATGGTACCTAATGTACGGACGGTAATAAAGTTGCGCTGTTGAGTCTCGCGCAGTTATTTATAACATTAATTATAGTTAAGAAACAATATATAGGCTACACACGACCAGAGTCCTGTTTTCCTGAATGCCATCACGATTGAAACCGAGATATTAATTTCATAACAGTTCAATAAACAAATAGTTAAAATTAAGTTACTTACATTTTTAGACTGTTTTTGTTCTGTTTTAGCAGCGAAAATAGTTTCAAACAAACAACAGAACCATATCGCGTCTCACAACAACACTCATCCATGATTCATTACTGAATCATTCAGCGTTTTGAACTAATCGCTTGAGTCAAAGATTCAATTGCCCATTATTAAACCGCCTCATTCTGAATCAATCAGCCGTTTGAACGAATCGTTTACATTAATGACTCAATGACTCGCTCATTAAGACGGCCGCCTGTTTCAAAGTATCATTCTTTTCAACATTCCTTGTATATTCAAAAAATATTCAAAATAATCTCATTTAATACAGTTATAATTTTTCAATGTAAATTATTTAATTTGATTGGTAACAGCCTAGTGTCTTATTATTTTAAATTGAATGTATTGATAAAATGTAAGAATTTTAAATGAAATTTAGAGCATACATTCAATAAAATTAGGGGGAAAATGCCCTTTATAAAGGTACAAAAAATTGTTCCGATAAGAGTGTTTTCAAAAATGAAACATTGACAATAAGTTTAAAGGGAGTAAAGCCTCTGTTTAGGCTATAAAGAAAATGTAATTTTGCCAAAAGAAGAACTTTTAATTTAAATAAATGTTAATTGTGTGATGTTACCATATTATCATGCTTAATTGAATAATTGTAATGTGATGATCAGATGCAGATATCTAAATCAAAGAATATGGGTGGTTGGCGGGTGGATTATTATTAATTTTAACAACAGATTCGAGTGACTCAAAGTGCACCAGATTAATGAATTTATATTTAAATGTACAAAATTTTCTCCCGGGGGGCATGCCCCCGGACCCCCCTAGTGTTACAATTTTACCACCTCCGCCTCATTTTGAGCCAGGAAAAACCCTGTGGGCGTTCCTCTGTTTACCGCTATGGGCGTGGTTTTGACTGAGCGGGAAATGTTGCGTATCAGAACAGAGGACCTGCGAGAGACTTCCCTCCATCTCCATGCTGTACTTCTATTGGATAGTCGCGTCGCGTTCAACGGAATTCATTTGCATAAAGATGGGCATCGGCCAGCTTTTTGACGCGCAACAATTTTCAAAATGAAGCGCCGCCTCCTGGGCGCGACAAAGTCGCTTGACGTCACCCATAGTAATAAACCGGAGCGCTGCGCGACAGAAGTGTTGCACGGACAAGTGGATCAGCACCGAAATGACATTTATAATTACACTGTTGGCACATTAACACACCCTTTAATCGACCATACAGCACACCTGTCTTAACTTTACCGTATCCTCATTCCTCAACATAAACACACTCTACATTACTGTACAATACCAGAGTTCCCCGCAGCACTTTGCAACTAAGCCGGCCGCCTAAGCAACACACGCCTGCCGCCTTAACTACGTCATCAAAAAAAATTATATGAGCGATATCCGCCGAGTTACTCTGTCCTGTTTTCTCCCTTTCAATCTTTAAATATGTGATAAGCCTTCGTGTTCGCTTCAGTCTTATTATCAGCGCGTTCTTCCACAGCGGCGCCAAGCACGTCAGAACAAACAGAAGACAGGGTGTGTGTGTGTGTGTGTGTTCATCTGAGCCTCATTGGTCTGTCACTGCTCGTCAATGTCAGAATATTTGAGATGACCAATCAAATCAAAGTAGGCGGGCTTTATGTTCTCAGCGCGAATTTTAGCAGAGCGACTCATAGACAGGATCGACTCGACGGGCTTCAGTTTACGGTCAGTCAAGTGCGAGATAAGATGTAAGTAGCTAAACTAAACATTTCCATTTCCTATAGTTTCAGTTTAATCCGATGTGGCCACAAATGCCAGAATTCAATAATTTAACCCCCAAATCAGAGCTTTTCTGTTAAAAGAACTTTTCAATAGTAGCTGGCAACCATGCGCGCGCGCTCTCTACACTGCTGAAGAAGCGCGGATGATCTGAAAACACAGACAAGCTGGAGTTCAGGAATCTTCATTTGAGATTTTCAACTTAAATTGAAGTGTCATTCAGTCGGTCTGTGTTCTGTCACGAGCCGCTTGCGCTGTTTGTGCGAACAAAATGCAGGCTGATATCCAGCAGTGTTTTTAATGTTGATGCAATGTTTCCCGAATATCCACACGATTTCAAATGTGACATTGATTTTATACAACAGTTAAAAACAAAACAAAAGGGTAACATTAAGTGATTTACTACATTTAGATTTAATGAATGACTCGATGACTCACACATAAAGACAATGAGTTACCGCCACCTACTGGCGATTTTAATATAATATTTTTATTAATATTAAAAGATTTTTAACATTGCCTATTTATTGAACATTGTTTTATTTAAGGAATTATTTATTTTTTAAAGGTTTTACAAAGGTAAAAAAAATGAAATGGAAAAATTGATTAAAGGGGGCAAATATTGTCCCTTAATGGAAAAGGTGTGACTGCAGTCTAAGCGGAAGAGGGGTACGGCACTCTAAACAATTGGAGAACCACGGAACTAAGGAAAAGGGATATGTAGAATTGCACAAGTGCTACTGCTAAAGAGTGCAATGTCAATAATTTCTCATAATCTTAATTGAATTGGCCTAGAGAGAATAATTATTATGATTATTAAAAAGATATAAGACTCAAGTTTCAGTATTTGTCTTAATTTGTGTCAGGAGTTATGCAATTCCAACCCCCAGTATATATAATACAGTATGCAAATATTTCTTAAATATATACACGCATGTGTGTGTATTTATATATACAAAATAATTATACACAGTACACACACGCACATATTAGCCTATGTAAACGCAAACTTTTATTTCGGATACGATTAATCGTTGCCCAGCACTAATTTTTATGTAAAGCACTTTGAAAATGTGCAATAAACAGTATAAATAAACTTTATATAGCCTAGCTTGCCTTTTAACACATTTCCAAAATAAAGACTTCGTGAAATGCATCATTCTGCATACTGTCGGTCCTCTAGTCTAGAGTTCATGAAGATATTTAATAAAGTCACGTGACCTACAACTGTCAACATGTACAGACGCGTCAAGTCAAACGCAAAACTTTGATGCTGTCTTTTCACTGTCATAAAGATAAACCCATGAGCTTAAAAAAGTCAAACTGCTTATATTTTCGGTAACTTGTGTGAATTAAAGCTCACAAGCGATAAATTAGTGCGTTCCGCTTTAAGATGAGGAAGAGGAGGATGCGCGCGACCGGAGGAGGAAGAGCAGCCCAGCCGGGACTCTTATTGTGATGCAGTGAACAACAACACTTACTAAAACACTCAAACACCACAGAATCCTGAAATATGATCACAAACATCATAATAACGCCAAGCATCATCACATCTCTGCAGGATAACAGTCGCACACGCGCCGCTTTCAAACACTTCAACGGTCATTAATAAACGCTCAGCACTGAAATCACCTCAAACACGGGAGAAAGAACCAGAATCTGATCAATACTGTCGATCGATTTAATAAACTTGAGAGGATTGTGACTCAAATAAAGCAATACTTTTGACTGTGAACTCTCCTCAGACACGACAGAGTAAAGTTTACCTCAGTTTTAGTTTCGCCTAACCCGGTTTTACCTCAGTTTTAGTTTCGCCTAACCCGGTTTTACCTCAGTTTTAGCTTCGTTTACCTCAGTGATTTATGTCAATATAATGACGGAACGTTTTATTTTATAAACTAAGTTAGCTGCTACACATATCAGTCAACTCAAAACATCAAACCTGAAACTGTTCGACACAACTTCAGATTCAAAAGCGAAACATTGTGACTTAACGTTAGTAAGTTAGTTACTCGTGAGTTATGAACCGTGTGTGTGTGTGTGTGAGAGAGAGAGAGAGAGAGAGAGTGAAGAGTGTGTGTGAGGAAGAGGAGCAGCTCGCGATCCTCCGAGCGCTTGAACTCTTTCTCGTCACTCACCGGTTCTCGCTGACGGTTATTCGGGCCGGTTCCGCCGGTATTTTAATCGGATAATCCCGAGAAACCCTCTTTCTCCGGTCGCTCGCGGTACCGGATTGTGCCGCTCGCTCGGTCACACACACACACACACACACACACACCGCGGCGTCACCGTACTGCGCATGTGCGCTGGAGCTCACCAGGGACCATCATCACCGACGTCTTCCTCTCACACACACACCCTCTCTCTCTCTCTCTCTCACACACACACACACACACACACAGGTGACCCGCAGCTCAGGTGAACCGGCTCATTACTAGCAGCTTACCATTTATTAGTGATGATGATGAAGAATCACTTATGTAAGTCTGGGAAAATCTTTGTCTAGGTTCCAGCTCTGCCCTTCATCAGGTGCATCATGGGATGCTTTTAAACACAACTAAAGTCACGTCAGCTTTATTCCTCCAGCGCTTCATACAGGACAGAACGCTTCACAGTAATAAACAGGAGAATATCAGAATCAGTGATGAATCTTCATCAGATATGAGACACATTCAGATTCAGCTGTAAAGCAGCTCTACAGAAGATCATAGAGTTATTATTCACATCAGTTCAGTGTTGATTCAGTTCAGTGTTGATTCAGTTCTGTTCAGTGTTGATTCAGTTCAGTGTTGATTCAGTACAGTGTTGATTCAGTTCAGTGTTGATTCAGTTCAGTTCAGTGTTGATTCAGTTCAGTTCAGTGTTGATTCAGTTCAGTGTTGATTCAGTACAGTGTTGATTCAGTTCAGTTCAGTGTTGATTCAGTTCAGTTCAGTGTTGATTCAGTTCAGTGTTGATTCAGTACAGTGTTGATTCAGTTCAGTTCAGTGTTGATTCAGTTCAGTGTTGATTCAGTACAGTGTTGATTCAGTACAGTGTTGATTCAGTTCAGTTCAGTGTTGATTCAGTACAGTGTTGATTCAGTTCAGTGTTGATTCAGTACAGTGTTGATTCAGTTCAGTGTTGATTCAGTAGTGTTGATTCAGTTCAGTTCAGTGTTGATTCAGTTCATAACTAAAGTTCATGAGATGTGAAAGTTCAGTTGTATCTTCATCCCTGGAGTGTTTCTGTTGAGGAGCCGGTGAAGCTGTTCTCTCTCCTTCTGATCTTCATCATCATCATCATCATGACTCTTCCAGCTCCGCTCACTGTTTAGCAGGAAGTATCATGTGTCTCAATGCCGGTTACCCAGCATGCATCATGAGCATTAGTCTGTTTTCTAATGTGTGTATGAGAGAGAGATTAGAGACAGAGCAGGTCATGTGATCAATCCAGTGACGCTGATCTCCTCTCACACACACTGACTCGCTCACTCACACACAGACACACACCCTCACTCTTACACTCTCTCAGACAGACACACACACACTGACTCGCTCACTCACACACAGACACACACCCTCACTCTTACACTCTCTCAGACAGACACTCACTCACACACTCACAGACTAATCAAATCTTCAGTCATGCTTCTTCTCCAGTAAATGTATCTGGTTTATGAATGTTTATGTTTGTGCTGTAAAACACAAGGAAGATCATCATGTATCTGCAGTGAAAGTGATTCTGTCGTACCAGAAAAACAAACAAAACATCATTTTTAAAACACTAAGAAAATGTTTATGTGTGCGTTTAGTTAAAATGTAATATTTTTTAAAAACGGTTTCAAACATCATCCAGAAGAGTTCAGACTTGAACAGTGAAAGAATAAAGATTGATATTTTCTCATTGAAGACTTCAAATCCACATCATAATGATCACGATGAATAAATCACAGTAATATTTACTACACTTCTCCAATTTTATTTTAAAAATGCTGATGATTTTAAAGCAGACACAAAGAAATAATGAGTTTAAAAATACAGTTGTTATAAAGAGTGTGTTCGATGAGCCTACAGAAACAAGCTTTATACAACAGAGGATATCCAAATCAAACAATCAGAGATTATAATATTGGTAAATGTGGTATATAAATATTCAAACTTTACAAAATTTAATAAATGTATTTGTTAAAACTACAGATGAAAAGAGGTAAATACCTTTAAAAGAAAAGACTGTTTGTACAATAAAAGATGAGACGTGCAGGTACAAAACAAAAGCCTTATGCGCTGAAAATGAGTGTGTGTGTGTGTGTGTGTGTGTGTGTGAGTGTGTGTAATATGACAGCCTATAAAGGTCAGTAAGTGAGCGCCGTTCACATCAAACACTCAATAAAAAGATTCCAAAGCAAACGATTCAGAGTCTGATTCAGTGAACAGAAGTCCGGCTCTTCTGAACACCAGCGCTGGACGTCACACACACTCTCACACACACTCTCGGATCTGTAAAGCGAATCATTTTCAGCAGGAAATCAGGATGAAACGCAGCGTTCACTAACGCCCGGTGTCCTCGTCCACAAACACTCCTGATCCGAGGGCAAACTCAAGGTAAAATCTGAATAATACAGGAGAGAGATCTGCAGGTCAAAGGCAGCGGGTCTCGCTCGCCCCCCGTCAGAGAGTGTGTGTGTGTGTGTGTGTTTAGAGCAGGCTCGCCAGGCTTGTTGTGGGTCCGTTCTGAGCTTGAATCTGCACCGGAGGAGGGCCATCCGTCCACTGAAACACACACACACACACACACACAGTAAAATCACAGTTTAGACCACACTCAGATCAAACCAAATACAATCTTGAGATATTCCTCAAATGAAATGTGAAATTTAGATGTGAGTGAGAGTGTGTATGGAGAAACGAAGCTTTCTGAAACTGAATCAATTGGTTCTGTAAATGACTCAGTGTTCTGAATCACTCTGGCGACTTCTGCTGGTCACAAAGTGTCAATGCAACGAAAACACCTTTTTAAAAACAAATACAAATGTTTTATTAATGTAATCTAGTAAATGCAATTAACAAATTGTTTATTTACCATTATATATATATATATATATATATATATATATATATATATATGAAGTGTTTGTATAATATTATGACGTTGAAAGGTTTGCTTTATGAAGTTTGATTAAGATAATAAGTATGGAAGCTTGTTTCTGCCACAGAATTTAAAAAACATGCAATTTTGACTTGACATTTATTAAATCGCAACTGTGAGAAATAAAGCTAGAATTGTACTATTTAAACTCACTATATACTCACTAAACTCAATATTTAAACTTCTAGCAATTTATATAAATTCTGCGAAACATTACAATTGTGAGATTTATTTTTTTTATTCCATAGCGGAAACAAGCTTCCATAAATAAGAGTCTATTAACTACAACTCTTCCTTTCTATAATACAAATGTGTGATTAAAAATACATAAAACTGATCTGAGATGAACAGAAAATATCTGAACAGTAATGACGCAACAAAGCTGTGTTCACTGAGATCACTGAGTGTGTGTGTTTGTGTGAGTGTGTGAGAGTGTGTGTGTGTGTGTGTGAGAGAGTGTGAGTGAGTGAGTGAGAGTGAGTGAGAGTGAGTGAGTGAGTGAGTGAGTGAGTGAGTGAGTGAGTGAGTGAGTGAGTGAGTGAGTGAGTGAGTGAGTGAGTGAGTGTGTGTGTGAGTGAGCGTGTGAGTGAGTGTATGTGAGTGAGAGAGTGAGTGTGAGTGTGTGTGTGTGAGTGTGAGTGAGAGCGAGCGAATGTGAGTGAGTGAGTGAGTGTGAGTGAGTGTGAGTGAGTGTGAGTATGAGTGAGAGAGTGAGTGTGAGTGTGTGTATGTGAGTGTGAGTGAGTGAGAGTGAGCGAGTGTGAGTGAGAGTGTGTGTGAGTGTGAGTGAGTGAGTGTGAGTGTGTGAGTGTGTGTGGGTGTGTGTGTGTGAGTGTGTGTGTGCGTGAGTGAGAGTGTGTGTGTGAGTGAGTGAGTGAGCGTGTGAGTGAGTGAGTGTGAGTGAGAGTGTGTGTGTGTGTGAGTGAGTGTGAGTGAGTGAGTGAGTGTGAGTGAGAGTGTGTGTGTGAGTGAGTGTGTGTGAGTGAGTGAGTGTGCGTGAGTGTGTGTGAGTGTGTGTGAGTGAGTGAGTGAGTTTGAGTGAGTGTGTGAGTGAGTGTGAGTGAGTGTGAGTGAGAGTGTGAGTAAGTGAGAGTGTGAGTGAGTGAGTGTGTGTGAGTGCGTAAGTGAGTGTGAGTGAGTGGGTGTGTGAGTGAGTGAGTGAGTTAGTGAGTAAGTGTGAGTGCGTGAGTGAGTGTGCGTGAGTGAGTGTGTGAGTGAGTGAGTGAGTTAGTGAGTAAGTGTGAGTGAGTATGTGAGTGAGTGAGTGAGTGTGAGTGCGTGAGTGCAAGTGAGTGCGAGTGAGTCTGAGTGAGTGAGTGAGTGTGAGTGAGTGAGTGCGAGTGAGTGCGTGAGTGAGTGAGTGTGAGTGAGTCTGAGTGAGTGAGAGAGCATGAGTGAGTTAGTGAGTGAGTTAGTGTGAGTGAGTGCGTGAGCGAGTTAGTGTGTGAGTGAGTGAGTGAGTGTGTGAGTGCATGAGTGAGTTAGTGAGTGAGTTAGTGTGAGTGAGTGAGAGAGTGTGAGTGAGTGCGTGAGTGAGTGTGTGAGTGAGTTAGTGTGAGTGAGTGAGTGTGTGTGAGTGCGTGCGTGAGTTAGTGTGAGTGAGTGAGTGAGTGAATGCGTGAGTGTGAGTGAGTGAGTGTGAGTGAGTGAGTGAGTGAATGCGTGAGTGAGTGTGTGAGTGAGTTAGTGTGAGTGAGTGAGTGTGAGTGCGTCTGAGTGAGTGAGTGAGTGTGAGTGAGAGTGTGTGAGTGAGTGCGTGAGTGGGAGTTAGTGTGAGTGAGAGTGAGTGAGTGAGTGAGAGAGTGAGAGTGAGTGAGTGAGTGTGAGAGTGAGAGTGAGTGAGTGCGTGAGTGAGTGTGAGTGAGTGAGAGTGAGTGAGTGAGAGTGAGTGAGTGTGAGTGAGTGTGAGTGAGTGTGAGTGAGTGAGAGTGAGTGAGTGTGTGAGTGAGTTAGTGTGAGTGAGTGAGTGTGAGTGCGTCTGAGTGAGTGAGTGAGTGTGAGTGAGAGTGTGTGAGTGAGTGCGTGAGTGGGAGTTAGTGTGAGTGAGAGTGAGTGAGTGAGTGAGTGTGAGAGTGAGAGTGAGTGAGTGAGTGAGTGAGTGTGAGAGTGAGAGTGAGTGAGTGCGTGAGTGAGTGTGAGTGAGTGAGAGTGAGTGAGTGTGAGTGAGTGAGTTAGTGTGAGTGCGTGAGTGTATGAGTGAGTTAGTGTGAGTGAGTGAGTGTGAGTGAGTGAGTGAGTGAGTGTGAGTGAGTGCGTCTGAGTGAGTGAGTGTGAGTGAGTGAGTGCGAGTGAGTGAGTGCGAGTGAGTGCGTGAGTGAGTGAGTGTGAGTGTGTGAGTGAGTGAGTGAGAGTGTGAGTGCATGAGTGAGTTAGTGAGTGAGTTAGTGTGAGTGAGTGCGTGAGTGAGTGAGTGAGTGAGTGTGAGTGCATGAGTGAGTGCGTGAGTGAGTGAGTGTGAGTGAGTGAGTGTGAGTGAGTGTGAGTGAGTGAGTGAATGCGTGAGTGAGTGAATGCGTGAGTTAGTGTGAGTGAGTGAGTGTGAGTGCGTGAGTGGGAGTTAGTGTGAGTGAGAGTGAGTGAGTGAGTGAGAGAGTGAGAGTGAGTGAGTGTGTGAGTGCGTGAGTTAGTGAGTGAGTGAGTGAGTGAGTGAGAGTAAGTGAGTGAGTGAGTGAGTGTGTGTGTGAGTGAGTGAGTGAGTTAGTGTGAGTGAGTGCGTGAGTGAGTGAGAGTCAGTGAGTGAGTGAGAGTGAGAGAGTGTGAGAGTGCGTGAGTGAGTGTGTGAGTGAGTTAGTGTGAGTGAGTTAGTGAGTGTGAGTGAGTGAGTGAGTGTGAGTGAGTGAGTGAGTGAGTGAGTGTGCGTGAGTGAGTGTGAGTGAGTGAGTGAGTGTGTGAGTGTGAGTGAGTGAGTGAGTGTGTGAGTGAGTAAGTGAGTGAGTGTGTGTGCGTGAGTGAGTGAGTGTGAGAGTGTGAGTGAGTGCGAGTGAGTGAGTGTGAGTGAGTGCGAGTGAGTCTGAGTGAGTGAGTGAGTGAGTGAGTGTGTGAGTGAGTGAGTGAGTGAGTGAGTGCATGAGTGAGTTAGTGAGTGAGTTAGTGTGAGTGAGTGCGTGAGTGAGTGAGAGTCAGTGAGTGAGTGAGAGTGAGAGAGTGTGAGAGTGCGTGAGTGAGTGTGTGAGTGAGTTAGTGTGAGTGAGTTAGTGAGTGTGAGTGAGTGAGTGAGTGTGAGTGAGTGAGTGAGTGAGTGAGTGAGTGTGCGTGAGTGAGTGTGAGTGAGTGAGTGTGTGAGTGTGAGTGAGTGAGTGAGTGTGTGAGTGAGTGAGTGAGTGTGTGTGCGTGAGTGAGTGAGTGTGAGAGTGTGAGTGAGTGCGAGTGAGTGAGTGTGAGTGAGTGCGAGTGAGTCTGAGTGAGTGAGTGAGTGAGTGAGTGAGTGAGTGCATGAGTGAGTTAGTGAGTGAGTTAGTGTGAGTGAGTGAGTGAGTGAGTGAGTGAGTGAGTTAGTGAGTGAGTTAGTGTGAGTGAGGGTGTGCGTGAGTTAGTGTGAGTGAGTGAGTGCGTCTGAGTGAGTGAGTGTGAGTGAGTGAGTGAGTGAGAGTGAGTGAGTGCGTCTGAGTGAGTGAGTGAGTGTGAGTGAGAGAGTGTGAGTGAGTGTGTGAGTGAGTATGCGTGAGTGTGTGCATGTGTGTGTGAGTGTGAGGAGCGTACGCTGATCAGGTTGTGTTCAGGAAGGCTGCAGGCTGCGATGTGATCCTGCAAGAGCTGCTGGGAAAAGTTCTGGTGCATCTGAGCAGCTTCATGAGCGTCCATAGAGTTTCCACATGCCTTATTCAGATCTGACAGAGAGAGAGGAGAGATCAGAGCTACACACTCACGCATACACTCACATACACTCACATACACTCACGGCGTGTGAGGAAGCCACTCACCCTTCAGCAGAGCCGAGGACCAGAGCTGCACGGACATGTCTGGGATCTTACTGGCCAACTGCATCGCTGGAACCACCATGTTGTTGCTCTCCTGAACACACACACACACACACACATACGCGCGCACATGAGCAGCCAGGAGCTCTTCAGACGCCGCTGATCAGGGCTATTATCGCTAACTAAAACAAGCTATGTAAAATAAAGCTGAAATATCATAAGATATAAATATTTGTTGAAAAACAATCTAAAATTAGAAATGTTGCTTTGCAATAAACTGAAATAAGTTAATGGGTTAGGTAATTAAAGTAAATAAGTTAATGGGTTGGGTAGTTAAAGTAATTAAGTTAATGGGTTAGGTAGTTAAAGTAAATAAGTTAATGGGTTAGGTAGTTAAAGTAAATAAGTTAAAGAACTGAAACTATTAACTGGGTGAGAAAAAAAAACAAGACTGAAATAAAATTAAATGAAACCTAAATGTCCATATTTAAAAAACAACAACATGTGTGTGAGTGAGAGAGAGAATGTGTGTGTGTGAGAGAGTGAGTGTGAGAGAGTGAGTGTGAGAGAGTGAGTGTGTGTGCATGTGAGAGTGAAAGTGATGTGTGTAAGTGTGTGTTACCCTGTGGTTCCCCAGCACGTAGAATATGTGTCCCAGCAGCACCAGAGAACAGGCCGTCAGACGGTTCAGATCCTCGGCGTTGGACATCTTCAGCGTCTCACGCAGGAACCGCCTACACACACACACACACACACAGATGAGGCGGTCTGATTATCAGCATCAGTGACACACACACACACACTAGGAGGAAACTCACTTGGCTTCGTTGTAGCGCCCCTGGAAGAAGGAGAGCAGGCCTCTGATGTAGAAGGCTGCAGCTCGCAGACAGTGAGAGCTGGAAAGCAGCGCAGAAACATCGTCAACATACGCATTTATTACAGCAGAACATTCATTCCTCCAGCGCTTCAAACAGGACAGATCGAGTCACAATAACAAACAAGAGAATATCAGAATCAGTGACGAAGCTTCATCGAATGAACTCAGTTCAGTGTTGATTCAGTTCAGTTTAGTGTTGATTCAGTTCAGTTTAGTGTTGATTCAGTTCAGTGTTGATTCAGTTCAGTTTAGTGTTGATTCAGTTCAGTGTTGATTCAGTTCAGTTTAGTGTTGATTCAGTTCAGTTTAGTGTTGATTCAGTTCAGTGTTGATTCAGTTCAGTTTAGTGTTGATTCATTTCAGTATTGATTCAGTCCAGTTTAGTGTTGATTCAGTTCAGTTCAGTGTTGATTCAGTTCAGTTTAGTGTTGATTCAGTTCAGTGTTGATTCAGTCCAGTTTAGTGTTGATTCAGTTCAGTTTAGTGTTGAATCAGTTCAGTGTTGATTCAATTCAGTTCAGTGTTGATTCAGTTCAGTGTTGATGCAGTTCAGTTCAGTGTTGATTCAGTTCAGTGTTGATTCAGTTCAGTGTTGATTCAGTTCAGTGTTGATTCAGTTCAGTGTTGATTCAGCTCAGTGTTGATTCAGCTCAGTGTTGATTCAGCTCAGTGTTGATTCAGTTCAGTTTAGTGTTGATTCAGTTCAGTTGTGTTGATTCAGTTCAGTTTAGTGTTGATTCAGTTCAGTTTAGTGTTGATTCAGTTCAGTTTAGTGTTGATTCAGTTCAGTTTAGTGTTGATTCAGTTCAGTTTAGTGTTGATTCAGTTCAGTTTAGTGTTGATTCAGTTCAGTTTAGTGTTGATTCAGTTCAGTGTTGATTCAGTTCAGTTTAGTGTTGATTCAGTTCAGTTTAGTGTTGATTCAGTTCAGTTTAGTGTTGATTCAGTTCAGTGTTGATTCAGTTCAGTTTAGTGTTGATTCAGTTCAGTGTTGATTCAGTTCAGTTTAGTGTTGATTCAGTTCAGTTTAGTGTTGATTCAGTTCAGTGTTGATTCAGTTCAGTTTAGTGTTGATTCATTTCAGTATTGATTCAGTCCAGTTTAGTGTTGATTCAGTTCAGTTCAGTGTTGATTCAGTCCAGTTTAGTGTTGATTCAGTCCAGTTTAGTGTTGATTCAGTTCAGTTTAGTGTTGAATCAGTTCAGTGTTGATTCAGTTCAGTGTTGATGCAGTTCAGTTCAGTGTTAATGCAGTTCAGTTCAGTGTTGATTCAGTTCAGTGTTGATTCAGTTCAGTGTTGATTCAGTTCAGTGTTGATTCAGTTCAGTGTTGATTCAGCTCAGTGTTGATTCAGCTCAGTGTTGATTCAGCTCAGTGTTGATTCAGTTCAGTTTAGTGTTGATTCAGTTCAGTTGTGTTGATTCAGTTCAGTTTAGTGTTGATTCAGTTCAGTTTAGTGTTGATTCAGTTCAGTTTAGTGTTGATTCAGTTCAGTGTTGATTCAGTTCAGTTTAGTGTTGATTCAGTTCAGTTTAGTGTTGAATCAGTTGAGTGTTGATTCAGTTCAGTTTAGTGTTGATTCAGTTCCGTGTTGATGCAATTCAGTTTAGTGTTGATTCAGTTCAGTGTAATGTTGATTCAGTTCAGTTTAGTGTTGATTCAGTTCCGTGTTGATGCAATTCAGTTTAGTGTTGATTCAGTTCAGTGTTGATGCAGTTCAGTTCAGTGTTGATTCAGTTCAGTGTTGATTCAGCTCAGTGTTGATTCAGCTCAGTGTTGATTCAGCTCAGTGTTAATTCAGTTCAGTTTAGTGTTAATTCAGTTCAGTTTAGTGTTGATTCAGTTCAGTGTTGATTCAGTTCAGTTTAGTGTTGATTCAGTTCAGTTTAGTGTTGATTCAGTTCAGTGTTGATTCAGTTCAGTTTAGTGTTGATTCAGTTCAGTGTTGATTCAGTCCAGTTTAGTGTTGAATCAGTTCAGTGTTGATTCAGTTCAGTTTAGTGTTGATTCAGTTCAGTTTAGTGTTGATTCAGTTCCGTGTTGATGCAATTCAGTTCAGTGTTGATTCAGTTCAGTGTTGATGCAGTTCAGTTCAGTGTTGATTCAGCTCAGTGTTGATTCAGCTCAGTGTTGATTCAGCTCAGTGTTGATTCAGCTCAGTGTTGATTCAGCTCAGTGTTGATTCAGCTCAGTGTTGATTCAGTTCAGTTTAGTGTTAATTCAGTTCAGTTTAGTGTTGATTCAGTTCAGTGTTGATTCAGTTCAGTTTAGTGTTGATTCAGTTCAGTTTAGTGTTGATTCAGTTCAGTTCAGTGTTGATTCAGTTCAGTGTTGATTCAGTTCAGTGTTGATTCAGTTCAGTGTTGATTCAGCTCAGTGTTGATTCAGCTCAGTGTTGATTCAGTTCAGTTTAGTGTTAATTCAGTTCAGTTTAGTGTTGATTCAGTTTAGTTTAGTGTTGATTCAGTTCAGTGTTGATTCAGTTCAGTTTAGTGTTGATTCAGTTCAGTTTAGTGTTGATTCAGTTCAGTGTTGATTCAGTTCAGTTTAGTGTTGATTCAGTTCAGTGTTGATTCAGTTCAGTTTAGTGTTGATTCAGTTCAGTTTAGTGTTGATTCAGTTCAGTGTTGATTCAGTTCAGTTTAGTGTTGATTCAGTTCAGTGTTGATTCAGTCCAGTTTAGTGTTGATTCAGTTCAGTTTAGTGTTGAATCAGTTCAGTGTTGATTCAGTTCAGTTTAGTGTTGATTCAGTTCAGTTTAGTGTTGATTCAGTTCCGTGTTGATGCAATTCAGTTCAGTGTTGATGCAGTTCAGTTCAGTGTTGATTCAGTTCAGTGTTGATTCAGTTCAGTGTTGATTCAGTTCCGTGTTGATGCAATTCAGTTCAGTGTTGATTCAGTTCAGTGTTGATTCAGCTCAGTGTTGATTCAGTTCAGTGTTGATTCAGCTCAGTGTTGATTCAGCTCAGTGTTGATTCAGCTCAGTGTTGATTCAGCTCAGTGTTGATTCAGCTCAGTGTTGATTCAGTTCAGTGTTGATTCAGCTCAGTGTTGATTCAGCTCAGTGTTGATTCAGCTCAGTGTTGATTCAGTTCAGTGTTGATTCAGCTCAGTGTTGATTCAGCTCAGTGTTGATTCAGCTCAGTGTTGATTCAGTTCAGTGTTGATTCAGCTCAGTGTTGATTCAGCTCAGTGTTGATTCAGTTCAGTGTTGATTCAGCTCAGTGTTGATTCAGTTCAGTGTTGATTCAGTTCAGTGTTGACTCAGCTCAGTGTTGATTCAGTTCAGTGTTGATTCAGTTCAGTGTTGATTCAGTTCAGTGTTGATTCAGCTCAGTGTTGACTCAGTTGAGTTGAAGTTTTGTCGTCACATTTGGGTTTGTCAAGTTTTTTCGCTTCTCATTCAATCAGAATCAGTTTAGCCTGAATCCTTTTTATAATATCACTTGGACTGTTTTGAATTCAAGTTACATCTTATCACTGATTCGTTCATTTGTTGGGAATCATCTGCTAAAACAGCTATACTGTGTCAGTGAGGAGTTTTACCTGACGGGGAAGTTGTGGTCCGGGTTTATCCGCTCTAATAGACTGTACAGCTGCACAGATGATGGAGAAGACATGATCAGTCATCGATGATTATTATTAAAGCTGCTGTCCGTAACTTTTTTAAGTTAAAAATAATCCCAATTAATTATTTAAAAAAAAACATCTTCAGCCAGTGTTCAAAACTATCTGCTTGCCATAGCTAGATTCAAAACGGTTAGCTTGTAATAATGATTTTAATTCCAGTGGTACTGGTGGGTTTCCGCGGGAAATTTGAGCATGTCTTTGCGTCATTACGTCACACCCGTACACATAAAGAAGGAGTTTCGGCTAGCCGGCTATACTGCGCGTGAGGAGATGTAGAGATAGGCTTTTCTCGCAGCACTTTACATGATTAAACTTATGGCGGATCCAGAAAGATCCAAACAACAATCATCAGTGTCAACTGGAGATCAACCAGTTATAAAACCCAAAAGACTTCGTACTTCGGATTTAAGGTGGAAAGAGAAAGAAACCGTCTCATGCGAACACAAGGATACACATCGGTGGGGCTTTTGAAAGGTGCGTGAACTCCCGAAGGGGTTCGAAACGGAAGAAGAGACAGCTTTTTCTGCTGAACAAGTAAGACATTTCAATAGTTCAATCGTGTAACAATACGTTTTCTTAATTCACACAGTTATGGAGTTTCCTTTGTTGTGCCTTTCTCGTTTAGCTATTATGGAGAATATGAATTCTGAACTACACAGGTAATCATAAAACACATTAAATAACGTTAGTCACGCAATGCTGATGTTGTTAACATGAACAATTTGAGAACAAAGTAGGCTATGATTTGCACGGTTGCTGTAAATCGCGCTGATTAAATCTAACGATCGCTTGTCATGTCGAATACTTTTCCCCCCTTAGTTGATCAGAACAAAAATGGATGTTACTTGTTCAGAAGACATTTTCCGGTGAAAATTCTTATGTTGGTCAAGCTTTCAAAAAGTGAATCTGTGATTCTGAATGACAGTATCCACACAGCGCGGTGATTGACAGCAGCACTCGCCTCAAAACACTGTGTTCATCCGCGCTGTTTCATGCCGATTAACAACCCACGTAAAGATGATAATTCCGCGAATCACTGCAGTTACAGATTTCGAACAGAGATGGCGACAAAAAGGGAAAAAGCTACGGACTGCAGCTTTAACCGTGATTATAAATGAGTCTCATGATGACGAACCTCTTGATGTCTGTTGCCCTCTCTGATGTACACACTCGCCAGATTGGTCACGATGAAGGTCCACAGCTCCTGATGCGTGGTGAGCTGCACACACACACACACACACACACACACAGATGAGCTCATGTTGATGGGAACAGAGAAACAGCAGAGGCTTTAAGGTTCTCACCCGCAGTGCTGTAGTGAACTGGGCCTCAGCGTTGTCCATACAGTTCACTGAGATACAGTACAAGCCCTGAAACACAAGATCAACACACACAGGTCTGAAACGCTGAGCACTAACACACACATTCTGCATAGAGCTGCACGATTCATCCAAAATAAAACCCCGATCTTGATATAGTGTGATTATGTTTAGTTAAAGAAACGCATGCGCTGTGTGTTTCAGAGTGAAGCGCTGCTGTGTTTGTCACTGTAATCTGCATCTGAAAACATCTTCACAAACTTGTCATGAGAAGCACTTATCAAGAAAAGAGAAGCTGTAAAGTTCCCATGAAATAAATAAATTATTCAAATTTGTCATTATTGTGTTAAAGGGGTGGTAAAACACGATTTCACTTTTCTAACTTTAGCTAGTGTGTAATGTTGCTGTTTGAGCATAAACAACATCTGCAAAGTTACAGCGCTCAAAGTTCAAAGCAAAGGGAGATATTTGCTTTTAAAGAAATCAATTTCTAAGGACTACAGCAAACGGCCGGTTTTGGACTACACCACATTCCTCGGGAGTTGCTGACGTCAGCATATCCCATTATTTACATAAACCCCTCCTCCGAGAATACTTAATAAGCGGGGCGAGGCCATTTTATATTGCTGTTTTGGAGAGGAGTTGCCACAATGCCGTCGAAACTGCTGTTATTTTCATCCTGATTGCAGGTCCGCTTTGTTCAGCCTTCCATAGGGACGAGGGAGTTAGGGATCAATGGTTAAAATTTATTTTTAACTCGGTCCCTCATAATTATGACCCAAATCTCGCTCTCTGTGCTGCACATGTTACGGAGGAAAGCTTCCACAATCTTCACAAGCTCAATGCAGGATTCGCACATCGGCTTGTGCTGAAAGATGGAGCAGTTCCAACTTTAAAAACAGAAGCTGTTGTTTACGGGCCACAACCTGTAAGTATGATTTATTTTTCGTCGATGTGTTTTCCTGTAATAGTTCGTATTGTTAATTGTACGTTGTAGCAAGGAAGTAAACAAATGACAACGCTGTTTGGCTCTGCTGGTTTGTTAAATGCTCATTCATACTTAACGTTATCCCACAAACACCTAACGTTACAAACTTTTTTTAAATCTCAACAGCGAACTTGGAATTAGAGTAAATTATTCTTTGATTAGAGCTTTTATGTTTATCTACATGCTTGTTTATCTACAGGCATGCTAAACATGGTTCTGTGTTTGATTTGGCAGCCGATGTTTACTGTTCGTTTTGGGTTAATAGTTCTGGCGACAGATATTTGTCTACAATCTTTCTAAAAATACAAAAGTAACGGTGGCATACAGTCAGAAACGATCACTATAGATCCGCAGTCTTTACTCAAAAAAATCCCTTTGAGGACTGTAGTAGAATTTGTTAGAACGATTATATGAAATTCTTGTTTATGAAGCTTATTTTTTTGTAATTCTATAATAATTAGTGCAATTAACAGTGTATCTAAAAAGTAATGAGAGAACAACAAAAAACAAACCTTTCTGAAACGTCGTTTAACAGCCGTTCTTGAACAGGTTCTGCTCGATCATCTTCACTAACGTTTCATTGTTTATAAGGCCGGTGACACACTGGCTGTGTGGCGTGAGCGTTTTTATTTCGGCTCCCATGTTAACAGGTTAGCTTGCAGACTGCCTGCGTGACGCGCGTCTCAGGCGGAAAACGCGTGCATGCTAGAAATAGAACCGACGCCTATTTTTCACGTGACAGGCAAAGCGTTTCCAGGCAAAATAGAATAGGAAAAGATGTTATATGTTATTTTGTACACGAATACATATTAATAAATTACATTTTGATGGTTGAAAGTCTAGGTTTTGACAAATTCAGATATAAATATAATTTAAAAATAAATAAATAAATAAAATAAATAATTATCCATTTTCAAATATTGCACCTGTCAATACAGAACGAAATATTCTGTAGTCTATTTTGCAGTCAATACTGCTGACAGTGTCTTTATCAGTAGGATTTATATTTATGCTTAACATGATGTAGGCTATATATGGCTTCCACAACTCTCTCCCATATGTCGAACAAGGGTGATCCCTGTCAGCAGCGCCGCGTCAGACACGTTTCTGGTGTGCAAAGACACAGAAAACGCGACGCAGCCGCAACGCAGCTGACACGCAACAGAAACGCCACGCTCACGCCACGCAGCCAGTGTGTCACCGGCCTAATACACCAAAGCACAAACTAGGCTACCGGTGAAGGTACGGGGCGTGACGTTTCCGGAGAACGTGCACTAGACGGTTAGCGAATCACAACACACTGGGCCAGCTAACCAATCTGAGCCCATTGCGTAGTTTTGAGGGACTGGCTTCATAGAACCAGGAAACCATCAGACCGTTTTTACAAGGAGGGGCAGAGCAGTGTAGAATAAAGGTAAAATATATGAAAAATAATGCAATTTTTAAAAAACAAAGCATGAACACATGTTACAGTGCACCCCACAAACACAATCAAGCCTTCGAAAAAATGCGTTTTACCACCCCTTTAAATTCCTAATCTTGAATCAGAATAACTGTGAAATCTCTTCTCTGATGATGTGGGCGGGGCTATAACCTGTCACTCACATGAGATCAGCCAATAGCAAACCACAACCATCCAATCAATTCCTGATGTACAAAATCAAGCCCCGCCCACATGTGTTCTTGTTCCAGAAGGGTTTCACTCGATATACGACACGCTAGAGGAGAAAAGACCAGCACAACTTCCCTTTCATGACGAGTTTAGGGGCTTCCAGCAGTTTTACATCAAAATAAAAGTTTGGTTTAACGTTTAAAAATTAAGAAATGAAGACAGCCATTAATATTAGTATTCTAATTTTACCGTTGTGATGTGATTTTCTTAAATACTAATTTTTTTATTTTACAGTGAAATATTACAACTGTAATAGTATGCACTTTAAAAAAAAAAAATTTGGGGTAATAATAGTAGTGCTGGGCAACGATTAATTTCATCCAAAATAAAAGTTTGTGTTTACATAATATATGTGTGTGTACCGTGTATAATTATTTTGTATACATAAATACACACATATGCATGTATATATTCAAGAAATGTTTTTTTTTTTTTTATATATTTTCTTATGAACTCAGTCAGACGTCGGGCCGCGGGAGTGGAAGAGGATCGAGCGGGATTCTTTATTGCTGTCGATTTTCAGTCTCTTTTTAATGATAGGCCTTACGCATCTGTCAATCATCCCCGCTTGATATATGATTGGTCAAACTCCGCTTCTTTTGCTGTTGCTTGATTTGAGGACTGCGCGTGCACAGAAGCGTCACCAGGTTTTTGCGTAGTTTAGAGTGACAAATCGTACCACCGTACTTTGAGGTCAAAATGCGTATCCGCTACGCAAAATGCGTACATGTTGGCAGGTCTGCTTAAATATATACATGCGTGTGTGTATTTTTATATACAAAATAATTATACACAGTACACACACATATATTATGTAAACAATCTTTTATTTTGGATGCGATTAATCGTTGCCCAATAACATTAATAAAAAAAAAAATTATTTTAAACGCAAATTAAATATTTTGTTGCCAAATTGCGCAACCCTGAATTTTTTATTTTTTAAAACACAATTGAAATTTTGTCTAAATAGTGCAGCCCGAACTCTTCATATAAACAGGTGTGTGTTCACTCTCACCAGCAGTGTGTGAAGCTGAGCGGCGTGATTGGAGAAGAGCCGTGGAGACTGCTGACACAGCTGACACACCTGGGAGATCTAACACACACACACACAGGTGTTACACAGCACACGATCATCAGGAGCATCACTGAGGTGTCGAGCACACACACACACACACACACCTCCTGCAGCGCCGTGGCCTTGTGTCCCGTCACCAGACGACACATGATGATGTGCTCCAGCAGGATAACTTGAAACGACGACAGGATCGGACTGCAGTCCAGCACTGACAAACACACAGAAACATCAGTCGTCACACACACACACACACACACACGTCAGCGGGTCCGAGCGATCGCTCATGTGACGAGACTTACTCTTGAGCTTCTCTAACTGCATGAGGGCTTTATCAGTGTATTTCTGGGCCTTCTCCAGGTATCCAGCCTGCATCGAGTGCATGACCGTCACCTGAAAAACACACACACACACACACACACACACATTAGATTAGTGAAACAGTCAGGGTTCATACGGATACTGTAAAAAAAAATCCAGGACTTTAAGCACTACTTTTCTGCTTTTCAAGGACTTCAATCAGAGATCGCACTTATCAAACAATATCTTTATTATCTTTCAAATTCTAAAAAAAAGATAAATAGATCAATAAAACTAATAAAACAAAATGGTACAAATAAAGTGCAGCAGAAGCAATAACTGTGCAACTTTAACCATTGAAAGGATACGATGACAAAGATATTTCTTTATTCAAACTGATTTTTTTTTCATCATATACGTAGATATTTATGAGCAATAAATAGCCATGCAAAATGGCTGCAGTGTTAATTTTATGTGAAAAGACTGTTTTATCAATAACATGAAATAAGTAAATACACTTAATAATTCAAGCACTTTTCAGGTACCTTTTCATAAATATAGCTGTTATAAAACTGCTGTAACTTTTTCACTCTACTAAAGCATAAAAATACCATAATATGTTGGCATATATTGAGGAAACATGATAAGTTCATACTCGTTTCTCTGAAAAACACTTCTATCGCCAGTTATTTTACTCTGTAATCTGCGTTTCCAGGCTGGAATGTTTGTTTTTGTTTTGGTCTGAGATATTGCACATTGCCAATTTGCCAATTTTCATTGTCCATCAAACTGGCGACAGCGTGAGCGTCGAGTCCGAGGAGGCGGGGAAACAACGATCTCTGGTATTTTGAATCTGACTGCAGTACCGATGTCCACCACTAGTTCAATCTTACACACTGCACCTTTAAGGACTTAAATTTCAAAAAGTCAAATTGAAGCCCTTCAAGCCCCTTGTACCAACCCAGTGATGATGTCAGAGGTGAAGGGTCACTCACCAGATAGACGAGGACACACATGTGCTCCTTGGGCAGCCAATGGAAGAGGTCGGCTGAATTACTAGGCAGGATTTCATCATCATGCAGTGTGGAGATGGTCTGGATGCACTGCTGAAGCTGCTTCAGACACGGCTTGACGCTCTTCACCTGCACGCACGCACACGCACACACACACACACACACAGAGTCACGTCTGACGGCTCTAATGCAACCAAACATCAGTCTCAGGTCTGTCCTAAATAACTCAACACTCAAAGGTCATAGGTGACACTTCTGCTGCATTGTAAAGAAAGTCCCTTTAGTCTGTGACGTTCATCATTCATCATCTGTGTGCTGCTGGACTTCTAGAGTTCATTGCAAATATATTGTCAGGACTCGACATTAAGCTTTTCATGTGCTTGTCCTTTAAAGACAAGTAAATCTGTCATTCACTTGTCCAAGTAAAAAATTGTACTTGTCTTGAAAAAAAATAAAATAATTTTTTGTCTATTGAAAAAATATTGATATATTGAAGAATATTGATTTCAATCAGATTTGAAATATTTAAATCTGCATATTTGTGATATTTTTACCTTTATAAAGGACATTTTGTCCCTGGTCTTTAAATTCTTAAATTTGATAAATAAATTAAATTAGAATAATAAGAGACTATAGGGCTGTTACCAATCAACTTAAATAATTTACACCATTTAATTTACATTAAATAATGTAATTACATTAAAAAAAATGATATACAAATAAGAAAAGTTGGAAAGAATGATACTTTTAAACACGAAACTAAACCACCAGTAGGTGGCGGCAGGTGACCGTCTTAATGAGCGAGTCATTCATTTAAATGATTTGTTCAAATGGTTGATTCGTTCAGGAATGAGGCAGTTGTTTATGAATGAGTCATGGAATCTTTGACTCAACCGATTCGTTCCAAACGCTGAATCATTCAGTAATGAATCATTCATAAAGAGATGCTTTATGGTTCTGCTGTGATCTTTGTTTGGAACTATTTTCGCTGCTAAAACAGAACAAAAACAATATTTTGTCTAAAATGTAAGTTACTTAATATTAACTACTTGTTTATTGAACTGACATATGAAATTAGAGTCATATTTTCAATCATGATGGTATTCAGCACTCTTGGTTGTGTGAGGTTGCTTAACTATATCATATGTTATACATACAAAAACTCCACATTTTGAATGTTTACCGCAGTGTTATGAGTTTCTTTGTTTAAGCTGCACTCATTTGTTTACATCACTCCTGAGGCTGTGCGAGTCTCAACCTTGTTATTACCGTCACTACAATACATTATATAGGCTATAATACACTATCAATTGCCACTTACACTAAATGAATGCAGAATCATTTGCGTTTTGGTGATTCCATAGTTATTTTTTTGTTATTGATGTTTTAATCAGGCTACTTCTCCGTTCAGGCAAGTAAAATTCTCCAAAAAATCCTCCTGTCCCCGACAAGTGCTAATGTCGAGCCCTGTATTTTACATTTTAATGTTTGATTTTAAGGACATCGGTTTACTTTTGTACAGGAACTGCGCTATAAAGCTTCAGAACTCATTCGTACGGTTGGGTATCGTTTGAATTTTAACGTTTCTGCTTATTGATTCCGATTCTTATTCCCAATTTCGATTTAAATAAGTTAAAAAACAACAACTTAGATTTCATTCACATTTAGTCTTATTGCAAAACATGTAATTGTATCTGAATATCATGAACACACATCAACAGGATAAACACACTTACACAAGGAACGTTTGCCTGTGGTTTAAAAACACCATAGAAGAACAACTAGCATAACTAATATAAACTTCAAGCATTATTAAAGACAAGTAAACACTCAGTAATTAAAAAACAACAAATAAAAAATCGCAACAAATAGAGACAACTGAACAAAGATATGACACTGTTTAACCTGTTAACCGTTGCCAGAGCGCCGGCGCACTGAAACGTTTTTTTTTTTTTTTTTTAAATAGTTCAAAGTTACTATCAGATTTAAAGTTATTACCTTGACAAACTATACATCATTAAAAAGATAAAAGACTCAAGTTTCAGTATTTGACCACTATTGTATTCTAAGAAACTTATATTGAAAGTTATGTCTTAATTTGTGTCAGGAGTTATGTAATCAAAAAATGAGTCGATACCTTTAATATGAATTATGAGCGTCAGCCGCTCTCATTCAGAAAAAAACTCCTGTGAGGTCGTCATGACAGCGCTGGACAAAACCACATCTCTCTGGGATTGTAGCTCAAAAATGTCCAGATTTGGAGAAATATTGATAGATTCTCATAGGTTTACTTCAGATTTATATAGACAGGAATAATATGTATTGAATTTATACCCAAATGGGCCGCTGTAATCATTATGAGCGCTGGATACTCTGATATACTGTGTTTTCAATCCATACTGGCAGCCTGAGGGCGCCGTGTGCACATGCAGTCCATATATGGAACACATGAAGAAGTGCCATAATCATGTGACATCTCAGGAACTCCGACACATACAAAGCTTCCAGAGATCGCTGTAACATGCAGATAAAGACGTTTTGAAGACAATAAACATGATTGCAATGATATTTGAGTTACCTGTGTTCTTCGAGCCATGTCAGGTATTTTCATAATAATAGATTATATTTATAAATGTAATGCTAATCGATATAGACTTTATCTTTGTGCAGAATACTATAAAATAATATATTTTCTGTCCGATTTTTTTATCTGAAGCCAAATCAGATCACAGAATGTTATTTAAAACACTTGACTTGCGTTATAAAGTAAATTTGGAGAACAAACATGGTTTTAATCTCATAAATTGTCGTGTATTGATGGTGTGCTAAGCTAACATGCTACATAGCCCTCAGATGCACCTGCCACCTAGCTGTTATTTTTATGATTTTTTTCTAAATAAGAATGCTTACTGAAATGTTTCTTTTTTCAAGAAGGACATTTGATACAGTTTCAAATGTGAAGTGAGAACTTTGAAAAAAATAAATTAGGGATTGAAACAGTGTGAATAGCAAGTCGTTAGTAATTATAATGGAGACAAAAGAAAAACATATTTAGAGCCATAACCAGGCCGGAGAGGTGTGAATGTGTGCAGGGGAGACTGAGACTGAATGGGGCTCGTTTGCACCACAAAACGATAGAGACAATAGACTGAATAGATGCTTAGAACATGACAATAAACATCAGTTTGCATTTTAGAGTCTAATCAAAATAAAGTCATATGACATGATTTTGAAAAACATTTAACTAAACACAGGGTTTTAGACTTGTCATCTTCAGATTTTAAATATAACATGGTCAGACATGTGGCTCTAGCTGCAGTGCATTCATAGATTGATACAATGCCAACTTCAATATTATTTTTATGAAGATATTTCATAAAAAATAAATTTCTAATAACTTTACAAAACTTTGAAGCTATTTATAACTATTTTTTCATTATGACAATAATTAATTCTACATTTACAATAAACTGCCAGGTGTCAGCTTTCAAATGAGATCATACTTGTGCTTTTAATACAAAGGGTTCATGAACTGTATGTGTTTTAGTTTGGGTATGTCATTTCTGGGGATTTTTCAAAAGTGGGGTTGAATCTTAACAGGTTAAATAAAATAAACAGTGTCTAAGATTTTCAGGTTCAGAAACTAATCAAATGTAAAATAACACGGCACTTCATAAATAAACTATACATTATAAATATAGTAACAAAAGTTATTCAGTGAACGAGTGAGTTTTCTCTGTCTTCTGTTGTGTGATTAGCGTTATTATAGAGAAGGCAGGAATATTAGTGCTGTCACTTTAAGAGCTGCACGGATCCAGTATACTGATACACACCAACACAGAACACACACTCTCTCGCTTCAGTGGTTTAGAGTCATATTGAAATGCTCACAGAGGAATCGATAAGAGGAATAGAAATTTAAATTTTTCAACACGTATTCGATTCCTGACCTCAAGTATTCGATTCCAGAATTGGAAGCGATTTTCGATTCCCAACCCTAATCATTGGTAGGTTCAGTTTATCAGTTTGCTTCTGTTCGCTCTAACCCAGAATCATCAGTGACACCCAGCTGTCGGAGAGAGGTGTTTGAGGGAGACTGAGACTGAGCTGCTGGTCTGAGACTGAGCTGCTGGTCTGAGACTGAGCTGCTGGTCTGAGATGGTCTGAGACTGAGATGCTGGTCTGAGATGGTCTGAGACTGAGCTGGTCTGAGATGGTCTGAGACTGAGCTGGTCTGAGATGGTCTGAGACTGAGCTGGTCTGAGATGGTCTGAGACTGAGCTGGTCTGAGATGGTCTGAGACTGAGATGCTGGTCTGAGACCGAGATGCTGGTCTGAGACTGAGATGCTGGTCTGAGACTGAGATGGTCTGAGATGGTCTGAGACTGAGCTGGTCTGAGCTGGTCTGAGACTGAGCTGGTGTGAGCTGGACTGAGACTGAGCTGGTGTGAGCTGGACTGAGACTGAGCTGGTGTGAGCTGGACTGGTCTGAGACTGAGACTGAGCTGGTCTGAGACTGATGCTGGGCGTACACCTAAAGACTTTGAAAAGATTTAGAAAAGACTTTATAAGATCATCAGCTCACATCTAAAGACCTGGGTTCACAGTTTTTAGTCTCAGACTAAAGATTTTACAAACACTGAATCTTGTAGTGACACTATTTACAAGACTACAACTAGATTATTTTAGCTTTTTATTCCCACCAAATTCCTCCCATCATGCTCAGCAGTGAAAGGGGGCTTTTACACTGGGCTCGTTTGCTGCGGTCCGAGCCTGAGCGCATTTGTTCCCGGCGCCTCCCGCAGCGTTGGTCTGGTTTCACACTCAACTTGATTCTATCGAACCCTTGTGCGTTTGCGCGCATATGACGTCATCGCAAACGTGCACGGCGCATGATAGAAAACAGAACGTGGGTCAATATTGTTTTTTTCTTTTATTAATTCGCTGCTATTATGCGCAGTTGAGTGAACAATACAGGTTTGCTGTGGGTGTGTCACATAAGGTGGACTTCTGCTGCTTGCAAACTGACTATTTTGAGGAGACAGTGGATTTCCAACTTTGTTGCCCTGATCCCACGCGCAATGCACGAATAAGCTACACTGCAGGCTCACTCTCGCTCGTATCCAAGGTAAATCAACACTATCATCCCTTACAAGTGTTTTATATAACTGAATACATCACAATAAGCTAAAACGCATGCGCAGGTTACTTTATTTCCTGAACAAGTGCGCACCCGAGTCCGTGTTGCTTTCACATTCTCGCGAACCGCGGCACGGTTCGGGAGCAACCGGTTTTTAACCAGATAACAGACTTCTTTTCTTTTTCCACTGTCGTGGTATGAATCGCAGTTTACATCAAAAAGACACGGCTGCTCTGCCCACAGCTCGACAAGGCGCTCCTCTTTATCCATGGTCCATTTTCGCCTACTTGGCGCTCGTTGCGTTTCATCGTCCGTCGACATGTTACTTTGTTGTGACTGATGGCTTACTGTTTTCTGAGAACGATTTTATTGGTTGTTGATTGTTTTTCGTCACTATGACTACGCTAGGACTTGCGATAATATCAAACATGTTTGATATGAAAGACTAGAGAAAGACTGGCATAAATCGGGTCGCGGACTGCAGATTATCACCTCACATTTAATGATCGAGACGACGGGAGCGCGCCGAGACTCCAGTAAGATTCCTAAAGACTGCCGGTCTTTAGTCTGGGACTGTGAAAATCCTTTGGTGTACGCCCGGCATGAGACTGAGCTGGTCTGAGACTGAGCTGGTATGAGACTGAGCTGGTATGAGACTGAGCTGGTCTGAGACTGAGCTGGTCTGAGACTGAGCTGGTCTGAGACTGAGACTCGTCTGAGACTGAGACTCGTCTGAGACTGAGCTGGTCTGAGACTGAGACTGAGCTGGTCTGAGACTGAGACTGAGCTGGTCTGAGACTGAGCTGGTCTGAGACTGAGCTGGTCTGAGACTGAGCTGGTCTGAGACTGAGCTGGTCTGAGACTGAGCTGGTCTGAGACTGAGCTGGTCTGAGCTGGTCTGAGACTGAGCTGGTCTGAGCTGGTCTGAGACTGAGCTGGTCTGAGCTGGTCTGAGACTGAGCTGGTCTGAGCTGGTCTGAGACTGAGCTGGTCTGAGACTGAGCTGGTCTGAGACTGAGCTGGTCTGAGACTGAGCTGGTCTGAGACTGAGCTGGTCTGAGACTGAGCTGGTCTGAGACTGAGCTGGTCTGAGACTGAGCTGGTCTGAGACTGAGCTGGTCTGAGACTGATGCTGGGCGTACACCTAAAGACTTTGAAAAGATTTAGAAAAGACTTTGTAAGATCATCAGCTCACATCTAAAGACCTGGGTTCACAGTTTTTAGTCTCAGACTAAAGATTTTATAAACACTGAATCTTGTAGTGACACTATTTACAAGACTACAACTAGATTATTTTAGCTTTTTATTCCCACCAAATTCCTCCCATCATGCTCAGCAGTGATAGGGGGCTTTTACACTGAGCGCATTTGTTCCCAGCGCCCCCCGCAGCGTTGGTCTGGTTTCACACTCAACTTGATTCTATCGAACCCTGGTGCGTTTGCGTGCATATGACGTCATCGCAAACGTGCACGGCGCATGATAGAAAACAGAACGTGGGTCAATATTGTTTTTTTCTTTTATTAATTCGCTGCTATTATGCGCAGTTGAGTGAACAATACAGGTTTGCTGTGGGTGTGTCACATAAGGTGGACTTCTGCTGCTTAAAAACGGACTATTTTGAGGAGACAGTGGATTTCCAACTTTGTTGCCCTGATCCCACGCGCAATGCACGAATAGGCTACACTGCAGGCTCACTCTCGCTCGTATCCAAGGTAAATCATCAACACTATCATCCCTTACAAGTGTTTTATTTAACTGAATACATCACAATAAGCTAAAACGCATGCGCAGGTTACTTTATTTCCTGAACAAGTGCGCACCCGAGTCCGTGTTGCTTTCACATTCACGCGAACCGCGGCACGGTTCGGGAGCAACCGTTTTTTAACCAGATAACAGACTTCTTTTCTTTTTCCACTCTGTCGTGGTATGAATGGCAGTTTACATCAAAAAGACACGGCTGCTCAACCCACAGCTCGACAAGGCGCTCCTCTTTATCCATGGTCCATTTTCGCCTACTTGGCGCTCGTTGTGTTTCATCGTCCGTCGACATGTTACTTTGTTGTGACTGATGGCTTACTGTTTTCTGAGAACAATTTTATTGGTTGTTGATTGTTTTTCGTCACTATGTCTACGCTAGGACTTGCGATAATATCAAACATGTTTGATATGAAAGACTAGAGAAAGACTGGCATAAATCGGGTCGCGGACTGCAGATTATCACCTCACATTTAACGATCGAGACGACGGGGGCGCGCCGAGACTCCAGTAAGATTCCTAAAGACTGCCGGTCTTTAGTCTGGGACTGTGAAAATCCTTTGGTGTACGCCCGGCATGAGACTGAGCTGGTCTGAGACTGAGCTGGTCTGAGAGACTGAGCTGGTCTGAGAGACTGAGCTGGTCTGAGAGACTGAGCTGGTCTGAGACTGAGTCTGAGCTGAGCTGGCCTGAGACTGAGTCTGAGCTGGCCTGAGACTGAGTCTGAGCTGGCCTGAGACTGAGTCTGAGCTGGCCTGAGACCGAGTCTGAGCTGGCCTGAGACCGAGTCTGAGCTGGCCTGAGACTGAGCTGGCCTGAGACTGAGCTGGCCTGAGACTGAGCTGGTCTGAGACTGAGCTGGTCTGAGCTGTGAGACTCACCTGTCCGGCGTCCAGGTAGTGCGTGACCTGCAGCACGAGGAAGAAGACTCGCAGAGACTCCTTCTGGATGGGGTTTCCCTGCCAGGTCTCCACGATCTGCCCACACAGCGTCAGGAGCGGGTGAACCTCCTGCAGCTTACGCTCCATCAGCAGCAGCTACACACACACACGAGAACACAAGCCTTCACAGGTCACATGACACACACAACCACTGATGAGGCTCAAGAAACAGATTGAATTAAGGCTGGGTTGAAAATAGCCAATCGATTGATTAGGGCTGGGCAAAAAATTTGATTTTTCGATTCATCGTTTTTTTTAAATGTGGTCGATTCAAAATCGATTCTCAAAGGCCACAAATCGATTTTCATATTTATTTATTTATTTATCGATCACCCAAAAGCCAGTATTAGTTTTCCTCCACTGTTCATAGGCTTGCATGTTACAACAAATGCTGTGAGATTTTATGTGTTTTATCTTAAACATAAAATATTCTGATCCTGTTTGATCAAGTCATGCCACTGCTCTGACTCGTACAATTATCAGCATCAATTTTTCATCTTGCATCAAAATCCTGTGAGTGTCTATTCATTGTATGCATTTGAAATAGAGTTTTAATGTACCCTAGTGTAACCTAAAATAAAAGAGTTTAATATACAGGTTTGTGGCTCTTAATTTCTTTTTATTAATTAACCACCTGTAAATTTATGTTCACCGTTCTTTTTTATAAATATAGGATTTGTAATAAATCTATATTCATAGAGTCAAATCGAGAATTGAATCGGGAATCGAAACCCAGTCCTACGATTGATTGATTGATTGATTCTCATTTTGATGAACCGTTTTGGACTCTTAAATCCCAAGAATTGATCATTATTTGTAGCTCATCCAATAATCACAATAAGCTTGAAGTCTCAACTTTCATCACTACATTTAGTCAGTAATGTGTGTGTGTGTGTGTTTAATGTGTGTGACAGATGAATCGATCATCTCTTCTTCTTTACTACTAGTACCATAAAGCCGTATGATTTCCACAAATGCAGAAAACACGGACGGAATCGCGGAATCCAGTCATAAAAACTTACATAAAAACTCGCATTAAACAAAATTTACTGTATAATGCGAAATGTCACAGAATTTTTAAACAGTAGGTCAATACTTAAATCAGATCGCGATATAGACTAGCGTCTGTGAATATTACACCGCAAAAAGACTAAAAATGAATTCTGCTTATTCTGCGTTAATTTACCATAGATATACACACTCACACACACACACACACAAACACACACACAGATACTCACCATGCCTTTGCTCAGCAGGAAGAGCGCTCTGTGGAAACACAGAGTTTAATCATTACACACGACAGAGGAATGAAACGTGTGTCGACAGCATGTGATGTGTGTGTGTGTGTGTCACCTGGTGTACTCCGATCCCACGACTCTGGCGTACTCAGCGCCGACTCCCAGCAGATCGCAGGCCGACACCAGATCCTTCTCCAGCGTGTGCAGTTGCTGTGGGACACACACACCGCTCAGACGTGGCTCACACACACCAGACTCCGGTTAATGAACACTTTACATTTACATTCTTATCAGTTCTTGCTTTCCCTGGGGATCGAACCCATGACCTTGGCGTTGCAAGCGTGAGTGTTGAGAGCCGTGTTGCGGGAAACTCATTACAAGTAACTTGAGTTATGTAATCAGATTACTTTTTCAAGTAACTAGTAAAGTAACGCATTACTTTAAAATTGACAACAAAATATCCCAGTTACTTTTTAAAATAAGCAACGCAAGTTACTTTGCTTTCCCATTTACACAGCTCTCCTGTCCCTGTGTGTGTGTACCGTGAGCTGGAACAGGAGTCTGCAGTGCCAGTACGGTGTGTGTGTGTGTGTGTGTGTACCGCGAGCTGGAACAGGAGTCTGCAGTGCCAGTACGGTGTGTGTGTGTGTGTGTGTGTACCGCGAGCTGGAACAGGAGTCTGCAGTGCCAGTACGGTGTGTGTGTGTGTGTGTGTGTGTGTGTGTGTGTACTGCGAGCTGGAACAGGAGTCTGCAGTGCCAGTACGGTGTGTGTGTGTGTGTGTGTGTGTGTGTGTGTGTGTGTGTGTGTGTGTACCGCGAGCTGGAACAGGAGTCTGCAGTGCCAGTACGGTGTGTGTGTGTGTGTGTGTGTGTGTACTGCGAGCTGGAACAGGAGTCTGCAGTGCCAGTACGGTGTGTGTGTGTGTGTGTGTGTGTGTGTGTGTACCGCGAGCTGGAACAGGAGTCTGCAGTGCCAGTACGGTGTGTGTGTGTGTGTGTGTGTGTGTACCGCGAGCTGGAACAGGAGTCTGCAGTGCCAGTACGGTGTGTGTGTGTGTGTGTGTGTGTGTGTGTGTACCGCGAGCTGGAACAGGAGTCTGCAGTGCCAGTATGGTGTGTGTGTGTGTGTGTGTACCGCGAGCTGGAACAGGAGTCTGCAGTGCCAGTATGGTGTGTGTGTGTGTGTACCGCGAGCTGGAACAGGAGTCTGCAGTGCCAGTATGGTGTGTGTGTATGTGTGTGTACCGCGAGCTGGAACAGGAGTCTGCAGTGCCAGTATGGTGTGTGTGTGTGTGTGTGTGTACCGCGAGCTGGAACAGGAGTCTGCAGTGCCAGTACGGTGTGTGTGTGTGTGTGTGTGTGTGTGTGTGTACTGCGAGCTGGAACAGGAGTCTGCAGTGCCAGTATGGTGTGTGTGTGTGTGTGTACCGCGAGCTGGAACAGGAGTCTGCAGTGCCAGTACGGTGTGTGTGTGTGTACCGCGAGCTGGAACAGGAGTCTGCAGTGCCAGTACGGTGTGTGTGTGTGTGTGTGTGTGTGTGTACCGCGAGCTGGAACAGGAGTCTGCAGTGCCAGTACGGTGTGTGTGTGTGTGTGTGTACCGCGAGCTGGAACAGGAGTCTGCAGTGCCAGTACGGTGTGTGTGTGTGTGTGTGTGTGTGTGTGTGTGTGTGTACCGCGAGCTGGAACAGGAGTCTGCAGTGCCAGTATGGTGTGTGTGTACCGCGAGCTGGAACAGGAGTCTGCAGTGCCAGTACGGTGTGTGTGTGTGTGTGTGTGTGTACTGCGAGCTGGAACAGGAGTCTGCAGTGCCAGTACGGTGTGTGTGTGTGTGTGTGTGTGTGTGTGTGTGTACCGCGAGCTGGAACAGGAGTCTGCAGTGCCAGTATGGTGTGTGTGTGTGTGTGTGTACCGCGAGCTGGAACAGGAGTCTGCAGTGCCAGTATGGTGTGTGTGTGTGTGTGTGTACCGCGAGCTGGAACAGGAGTCTGCAGTGCCAGTACGGTGTGTGTGTGTGTGTGTGTGTGTGTGTGTGTGTGTGTGTGTGTACCGCGAGCTGGAACAGGAGTCTGCAGTGCCAGTACGGTGTCTGCTGAGAGATCTGGATGGCCTTCCGTAACAGCGGCTTCGCTGAATCCACCAGGTTCTAGTAAATGGTAAATGGACTGCATTTATATAGTGCTTTCACAGACCCAATGGCCACCAAAGCGCTTTACATGTTGCCTCACATTCACCCATTCACTCACTCATTCATACACACTCATTCATAGTAAACAGAAGAAACATCACTGCATCACACACACAAGCTCAAACACACTTCTGACACGCGACTGCATCACACACACGAGCTCAAACACACTTCTGACACGCGACTGCATCACACACACGAGCTCAAACACACTTCTGACACGCGACTGCATCACACACACAAGCTCAAACACACTTCTGACACGCGACTGCATCACACACACGAGCTCAAACACACTTCTGACACGCGACTGCATCACACACACGAGCTCAAACACACTTCTGACACGCGACTGCATCACACACACGAGCTCAAACACACTTCTGACACGCGACTGCATCACACACACGAGCTCAAACACACTTCTGACACGCGACTGCATCACACACACGAGCTCAAACACACTTCTGACACGCGACTGCATCACACACACGAGCTCAAACACACTTCTGACACGCGACTGCATAACACACACAAGCTCAAACACACTTCTGACACGCGACTGCATCACACACACAAGCTCAAACACACTTCTGACACGCGACTGCATCACACACACGAGCTCAAACACACTTCTGACACGCGACTGCATCACACACACGAGCTCAAACACACTTCTGACACGCGACTGCATCACACACACAAGCTCAAACACACTTCTGACACGCGACTGCATCACACACACGAGCTCAAACACACTTCTGACACGCGACTGCATCACACACACGAGCTCAAACACACTTCTGACACGCGACTGCATCACACACACGAGCTCAAACACACTTCTGACAAGCGACTGCATCACACACACGAGCTCAAACACACTTCTGACACGCGACTGCATCACACACACGAGCTCAAACACACTTCTGACACGCGACTGCATCACACACACAAGCTCAAACACACTTCTGACACGCGACTGCATCACACACACGAGCTCAAACACACTTCTGACGCGACTGCATCACACACACAAGCTCAAACACACTTCTGACACGCGACTGCATCACACACACAAGCTCAAACACACTTCTGACACGCGACTGCATCACACACACAAGCTCAAACACACTTCTGACACGCGACTGCATCACACACACGAGCTCAAACACACTTCTGACACGCGACTGCATCACACACACGAGCTCAAACACACTTCTGACGCGACTGCATCACACACACAAGCTCAAACACACTTCTGACACGCGACTGCATCACACACACGAGCTCAAACACACTTCTGACGCGACTGCATCACACACACGAGCTCAAACACACTTCTGACGCGACTGCATCACACACACAAGCTCAAACACACTTCTGACACGCGACTGCATCACACACACGAGCTCAAACACACTTCTGACACGCGACTGCATCACACACACGAGCTCAAACACACTTCTGACACGCGACTGCATCACACACACAAGCTCAAACACACTTCTGACGCGACTGCATCACACACACAAGCTCAAACACACTTCTGACGCGACTGCATCACACACACGAGCTCAAACACACTTCTGACACACGACTGCATCACACACACAAGCTCAAACACACTTCTGACGCGACTGCATCACACACACAAGCTCAAACACACTTCTGACGCGACTGCATCACACACACAAGCTCAAACACACTTCTGACGCGACTGCATCACACACACGAGCTCAAACACACTTCTGACACACGACTGCATCACACACACAAGCTCAAACACACTTCTGACACGCGACTGCATCACACACACAAGCTCAAACACACTTCTGACGCGACTGCATCACACACACAAGCTCAAACACACTTCTGACGCGACTGCATCACACACACAAGCTCAAACACACTTCTGACGCGACTGCATCACACACACGAGCTCAAACACACTTCTGACACACGACTGCATCACACACACAAGCTCAAACACACTTCTGACACGCGACTGCATCACACACACAAGCTCAAACACACTTCTGACGCGACTGCATCACACACACAAGCTCAAACACACTTCTGACGCGACTGCATCACACACACGAGCTCAAACACACTTCTGACACGCGACTGCATCACACACACAAGCTCAAACACACTTCTGACACGCGACTGCATCACACACACGAGCTCAAACACACTTCTGACACGCGACTGCATCACACACACAAGCTTAAACACACTTCTGACACGCGACTGCATCACACACACGAGCTCAAACACACTTCTGACGCGACTGCATAACACACACAAGCTCAAACACACTTCTGACACGCGACTGCATCACACACACGAGCTCAAACACACTTCTGACACGCGACTGCATCACACACACGAGCTCAAACACACTTCTGACACGCGACTGCATCACACACACAAGCTCAAACACACTTCTGACACGCGACTGCATCACACACACGAGCTCAAACACACTTCTGAAACGCGACTGCATCACACACACGAGCTCAAACACACTTCTGACACGCGACTGCATCACACACACGAGCTCAAACACACTTCTGACACGCGACTGCATCACACACACAAGCTCAAACACACTTCTGACACGCGACTGCATCACACACACGAGCTCAAACACACTTCTGACACGCGACTGCATCACACACACGAGCTCAAACACACTTCTGACACGCGACTGCATCACACACACGAGCTCAAACACACTTCTGACACGCGACTGCATCACACACACGAGCTCAAACACACTTCTGACACGCGACTGCATCACACACACGAGCTCAAACACACTTCTGACACGCGACTGCATCACACACACAAGCTCAAACACACTTCTGACACGCGACTGCATCACACACACGAGCTCAAACACACTTCTGACACGCGACTGCATCACACACACCAGCTCAAACACACTTCTGACACGCGACTGCATCACACACACGAGCTCAAACACACTTCTGACACGCGACTGCATCACACACACGAGCTCAAACACACTTCTGACACGCGACTGCATCACACACACGAGCTCAAACACACTTCTGACACGCGACTGCATCACACACACGAGCTCAAACACACTTCTGACACGCGACTGCATCACACACACAAGCTCAAACACACTTCTGACACGCGACTGCATCACACACACGAGCTCAAACACACTTCTGACACGCGACTGCATCACACACACGAGCTCAAACACACTTCTGACACGCGACTGCATCACACACACAAGCTCAAACACACTTCTGACACGCGACTGCATCACACACACGAGCTCAAACACACTTCTGAAACGCGACTGCATCACACACACGAGCTCAAACACACTTCTGACACGCGACTGCATCACACACACGAGCTCAAACACACTTCTGACACGCGACTGCATCACACACACAAGCTCAAACACACTTCTGACACGCGACTGCATCACACACACGAGCTCAAACACACTTCTGACACGCGACTGCATCACACACACGAGCTCAAACACACTTCTGACACGCGACTGCATCACACACACGAGCTCAAACACACTTCTGACACGCGACTGCATCACACACACGAGCTCAAACACACTTCTGACACGCGACTGCATCACACACACGAGCTCAAACACACTTCTGACACGCGACTGCATCACACACACAAGCTCAAACACACTTCTGACACGCGACTGCATCACACACACGAGCTCAAACACACTTCTGACACGCGACTGCATCACACACACGAGCTCAAACACACTTCTGACACGCGACTGCATCACACACACGAGCTCAAACACACTTCTGACACGCGACTGCATCACACACACAAGCTCAAACACACTTCTGACACGCGACTGCATCACACACACAAGCTCAAACACACTTCTGACACGCGACTGCATCACACACACGAGCTCAAACACACTTCTGACACGCGACTGCATCACACACACGAGCTCAAACACACTTCTGACACGCGACTGCATCACACACACAAGCTCAAACACACTTCTGACACGCGACTGCATCACACACACAAGCTCAAACACACTTCTGACACGCGACTGCATCACACACACGAGCTCAAACACACTTCTGACACGCGACTGCATCACACACACGAGCTCAAACACACTTCTGACACGCGACTGCATCACACACACGAGCTCAAACACACTTCTGACACGCGACTGCATCACACACACGAGCTCAAACACACTTCTGACACGCGACTGCATCACACACACGAGCTCAAACACACTTCTGACACGCGACTGCATCACACACACAAGCTCAAACACACTTCTGACACGCGACTGCATCACACACACGAGCTCAAACACACTTCTGACACGCGACTGCATCACACACACAAGCTCAAACACACTTCTGACACGCGACTGCATCACACACACGAGCTCAAACACACTTCTGACACGCGACTGCATCACACACACGAGCTCAAACACACTTCTGACACGCGACTGCATCACACACACGAGCTCAAACACACTTCTGACACGCGACTGCATCACACACACGAGCTCAAACACACTTCTGACACGCGACTGCATCACACACACAAGCTCAAACACACTTCTGACACGCGACTGCATCACACACACAAGCTCAAACACACTTCTGACACGCGACTGCATCACACACACAAGCTCAAACACACTTCTGACACGCGACTGCATCACACACACGAGCTCAAACACACTTCTGACACGCGACTGCATCACACACACGAGCTCAAACACACTTCTGACACGCGACTGCATCACACACACGAGCTCAAACACACTTCTGACACGCGACTGCATCACACACACGAGCTCAAACACACTTCTGACACGCGACTGCATCACACACACGAGCTCAAACACACTTCTGACACGCGACTGCATCACACACACGAGCTCAAACACACTTCTGACACGCGACTGCATCACACACACAAGCTCAAACACACTTCTGACACGCGACTGCATCACACACACAAGCTCAAACACACTTCTGACACGCGACTGCATCACACACACGAGCTCAAACACACTTCTGACACGCGACTGCATCACACACACGAGCTCAAACACACTTCTGACACGCGACTGCATCACACACACGAGCTCAAACACACTTCTGACACGCGACTGCATCACACACACGAGCTCAAACACACTTCTGACACGCGACTGCATCACACACACAAGCTCAAACACACTTCTGACACGCGACTGCATCACACACACGAGCTCAAACACACTTCTGACACGCGACTGCATCACACACACGAGCTCAAACACACTTCTGACACGCGACTGCATCACACACACGAGCTCAAACACACTTCTGACACGCGACTGCATCACACACACGAGCTCAAACACACTTCTGACACGCGACTGCATCACACACACAAGCTCAAACACACTTCTGACACGCGACTGCATCACACACACGAGCTCAAACACACTTCTGACACGCGACTGCATCACACACACGAGCTCAAACACACTTCTGACACGCGACTGCATCACACACACAAGCTCAAACACACTTCTGACACGCGACTGCATCACACACACAAGCTCAAACACACTTCTGACACGCGACTGCATCACACACACGAGCTCAAACACACTTCTGACACGCGACTGCATCACACACACGAGCTCAAACACACTTCTGACACGCGACTGCATCACACACACGAGCTCAAACACACTTCTGACGCGACTGCATCACACACGAGCTCAAACACACTTCTGACACGCGACTGCATCACACACACAAGCTCAAACACACTTCTGACACGCGACTGCATCACACACACGAGCTCAAACACACTTCTGACGCGACTGCATCACACACGAGCTCAAACACACTTCTGACACGCGACTGCATCACACACACAAGCTCAAACACACTTCTGACACGCGACTGCATCACACACACGAGCTCAAACACACTTCTGACACGCGACTGCATCACACACACAAGCTCAAACACACTTCTGACACGCGACTGCATCACACACACGAGCTCAAACACACTTCTGACACGCGACTGCATCACACACACGAGCTCAAACACACTTCTGACACGCGACTGCATCACACACACGAGCTCAAACACACTTCTGACACGCGACTGCATCACACACACAAGCTCAAACACACTTCTGACACGCGACTGCATCACACACACGAGCTCAAACACACTTCTGACACGCGACTGCATCACACACACGAGCTCAAACACACTTCTGACACGCGACTGCATCACACACACGAGCTCAAACACACTTCTGACACGCGACTGCATCACACACACGAGCTCAAACACACTTCTGACACGCGACTGCATCACACACACAAGCTCAAACACACTTCTGACACGCGACTGCATCACACACACGAGCTCAAACACACTTCTGACACGCGACTGCATCACACACACGAGCTCAAACACACTTCTGACACGCGACTGCATCACACACACAAGCTCAAACACACTTCTGACACGCGACTGCATCACACACACAAGCTCAAACACACTTCTGACACGCGACTGCATCACACACACGAGCTCAAACACACTTCTGACACGCGACTGCATCACACACACAAGCTCAAACACACTTCTGACACGCGACTGCATCACACACACAAGCTCAAACACACTTCTGACACGCGACTGCATCACACACACAAGCTCAAACACACTTCTGACACGCGACTGCATCACACACACAAGCTCAAACACACTTCTGACACGCGACTGCATCACACACACGAGCTCAAACACACTTCTGACACGCGACTGCATCACACACACGAGCTCAAACACACTTCTGACACGCGACTGCATCACACACACGAGCTCAAACACACTTCTGACACGCGACTGCATCACACACACAAGCTCAAACACACTTCTGACACGCGACTGCATCACACACACAAGCTCAAACACACTTCTGACACGCGACTGCATCACACACACAAGCTCAAACACACTTCTGACACGCGACTGCATCACACACACAAGCTCAAACACACTTCTGACACGCGACTGCATCACACACACGAGCTCAAACACACTTCTGACACGCGACTGCATCACACACACGAGCTCAAACACACTTCTGACACGCGACTGCATCACACACACGAGCTCAAACACACTTCTGACACGCGACTGCATCACACACACGAGCTCAAACACACTTCTGACACGCGACTGCATCACACACACAAGCTCAAACACACTTCTGACACGCGACTGCATCACACACACGAGCTCAAACACACTTCTGACACGCGACTGCATCACACACACGAGCTCAAACACACTTCTGACACGCGACTGCATCACACACACAAGCTCAAACACACTTCTGACACGCGACTGCATCACACACACGAGCTCAAACACACTTCTGACACGCGACTGCATCACACACACGAGCTCAAACACACTTCTGACACGCGACTGCATCACACACACGAGCTCAAACACACTTCTGACACGCGACTGCATCACACACACAAGCTCAAACACACTTCTGACACGCGACTGCATCACACACACGAGCTCAAACACACTTCTGTATTAAGACACGACATCATGCATCAAACGGCTGATCTGATTGGTTTGCAATCATGCACTGATTTGTACAGAGCTCTTCACAAAGCCTGTGTTAATGCAAACTGCACACATTTTGGCACAGGTGTGTATTCTTATTGGAATTATTAACTTTCACCCCCTTTAATAAATCTATTTCGCATCTTTCAAGTCCCCAATGGAACCGCAATTTTTAATCCCAGGGCTGTTTAACTATAAATGATGCAATCTTTGTTAATAGGGTTTCATTCTGTTAGCAAGGCTTCAAATGTTAATTTATCAATTTTTGCCAGATGTTGCCATTTTCTCAGGTTTGGCCCATAAAGCAAATGCTTCTTCATATTATAGAGGCAATTGGATAAATTATACAGCGATAATTGTGTGTGTGTGTTGATGTGGATGTCAGAGTGTGGTTTGTATGTGTGTAATAATAAAAGAGTGTGTGTGTGGGTAAAAACATTAGTGTGTGAGTGCAACCTCAAACTTGGAACAAGACTTGATTTTCTGGCAGTTTCAGAGTTCAACATGTTATTTTATATAAAATAATGTTCATAAATAATTTTCATAACCTGGTTTTACTTTTTAAACTTGTATTACTTCAACAATAATCTGCCACGGGTCTTTAAAATGAGACCAAACTGAAGTCTGTGCTCGAAGCGTCACATTTTTGTCCACTATGGACATACAGTGTGTGTGACTGTTTTAATCGATGCACGAGGGGTTAAAGGTCACCGGAGACAATAACAGTTCTGTCAGCGCTTACTCGCTTTCAAAGTTCGAAATGAGGATATTTATAATGGCAAAAAAAAAAATCTTCATTTGTGGGTGTGTGTGTGAACCGTCATAAAGCTTCAAAACTTTCGTAAATAAAGAGCGATTTCATCAAGACTTTTGATCATTTTTTATGATAAAGAGATTGAATTTAGGCTTTTATTCACATGTAAACACTGAGCAGTGAACATAAACAGAAGCTCAACCGAACCTGAGAACAAACCTGATTGGTTCTTCAGCTTCTGTTTACCATATTTGATGAGCTGATTATCATATGTGCATAAAAGCCTAAATCAGAAGACTTGCATTAAACCTCTCCATTCATATTTATTACACATCTTACACATTTATTATGCAACGTCTCCCTTGCCATGAAGAAACTGTTTCATGATGATCACGTTTGTAACAATCCCCAGGGTTATTATAGTTAACTAAACCATAAAACAACTTTCGTTACTTTAAATGAAAGCTTTAATTGAAATGAAATATTTTTTATAAAAAAAATATTTTGGCTAGTATTTATTTTTTTCAGATTCAGATTTATTTTAACATCTCTTAATTAAACATTTATAATCATCAGAGTTTTGTCTGAATAGAGTTTCTAAATCGAGAGACAGAAATCTCTCAGATTTCATTAAACATCTTCATTTGTGTTCTGAAATCTTACAGGTTTGGAATGACATTAAAGCATGTAAATGATGACAGAAATGTAATTTTTGGGTGAACTGTCCCTTTAATCTCAAAAGTCCCCGGTTTTGTGTTTGAAACCATGTTTTATTTATAACATCAGGATTATTTTTGGCACACAGAACAGAAGAGTTGATGACATCCCTTGATATTTAAGGGTGAATGTCTGTTAAACTGAACTCACCTGTTGGCAGTAAAGCTCTGACAGAAGACTCGCCGCCTCGAACTTCACATCCTCAAACTGAGCGATCTGCACACCTGTGCTAAGGAGAACTCATACAACATCTATTATCATTCTGCACACCTGTGCTAAGGGGAACTCATACAACATCTATTATCATTCTGCACACCTGTGCTAAGGGGAACTCATACAACATCTATTATCATTCTGCACACCTGTGCTAAGGGGAACTCATACAACATCTATTATCATTCTGCACACCTGTGCTAAGGAGAACTCATACAACATCTATTATCATCATGTGTGGAGCTCAGCTGTGTCTTCATCAGTCTCAACACAACACTCAGTGACATTTACTTCATAATGTGGTAAAGGATACTTGCTGTGAGATAAACCACTGAAATAGAGACAGAAAGAGACATTAAACATGAATCATAAATCACATGTATTAGTGTCTATAGCAGCGCATCACAGGACAAACACTGAGCTTTTATCAAAATATTTTTATATATGATTGATAACAATTGGATGTTAAAAACAATAGCACTTGAACGCGTTGAATCTGTTAGGGCTGAATTAACAACAACAACAACAACAACCACCACCACCACCACAACCACAACCACAACAATACAAATAACAACAATAATGAAGCGCCCGGGATTGCGGCCTTGTCTCTCGGCTGAAGCCTCGGGCTTTCCTGCGCGCTCTCACCGCTTTCTCGAGGTGCGTGCGGGCCAGCTCGCTGTTCTTCGTGTGGTGGTAGAGCACCGAGCCCAGCTGCAAGTGCGTCCGGGCCTCCACTCTCTGCGGGGGCTTGAACTGGAACACGGCCTGCAGGCAGTGCACACACAAGCGGATTTTGGGAGGACTGGAGGTTCTGAAATGTTCGGCGAACCCGAGAAGAGCCAGATACCAGGAGTCCGGGGCCTCAGCGCCTGCAGCCGCCATCATCACCACCACAACAACAACAACACGAGAGCTCGGCCAAACCTCGCGAGAGCGCCAACCGCGGCGAGACTTCCACGGCCCTACCCTGAACGAGATCTCGGCTGAATCTCGCGAGAGGAGCAGCTGGCGGGACGGTCTGTGTCTGACAAGAATCATCATAATAAAAAAACTAATGTGAATGAAAACGGCAAATAATCAACGCAAATCCCGTCACACAAGAAAAAAACATGCTTTGGTAAATCATCATTATGGCATACTAAGTCGAAGTTTGTCATTATTTCGATTTTATAATCTCATGATTTTAAATTAGTGTCATAATTTCAATTTTATAATCTCATGATTATAAATTAGAATGTCATAATTTCGATTTTTAATCTCAATAATTATAATTCAGTACCTGGATAAGTTGGTTTAAATCACACTTATCTGACCGTTATCAGTTTGTAGCAGTAAATGAAGAGATGTCTTATCGGTCAAAAGTTCAGTATGGCGTACCACAAGGCTCAGTACTAGGACCGTTTTTTCATCTTAAAAATATATCTAAATTACGTCTTATGAGCCTTTTCCTATAACGCGCCTAAGTTATGGAACACACTACCCACATCTATTAGGGATGCTGCTTCTGTGGACACATCAAAGACACATCTTTTTAGTCAAGCTTTTAATTTATAATTTTATTATTTTGGTGTATTTTTTTATATTTCTATATATATTTTTTACTTCCATGTTTGATTATTTTGTTCTGTACATGCTGTAGCGTTTTGAGTCCGAGAAAGGCGCATTACAAATAAAATGTATTATTATTATTATTATGCTCTCAATGACAAATGCGGAACAGTTAGTTCATGCGTTCATGACATCAAGGTTAGATTATTGTAATGCTATTATGGGTGGTTGCCCTGCACGCTTAATAAACAAACTACAGCTGATCCAAAACGCAGCCGCTAGAGTTCTTACCAGAACCAAGAAGTATGACCATATTAGCCCGGTTCTGTCAACACTGCATTGGCTGCCTATTAAAAATCGTATACGTTTTAAAATATTGCTGATTACTTACAAAGCACTAAATGGTTTATCTCCCCAGCACTTGAGCGAGCTCTTAACGCATTATAGTCCTTCACGTCTATTGCGATCTCAAAATTCTGGCCAGTTGATAATACCTAGAATATCTAAATCAACTGCTGGCGATAGATCCTTTTCCTATTTAGCACCAAAACTTTGGAACAATCTTCCTAACATTGTCCGGGAAGCAGACACAGTCTGTCAGTTCAAATCTAGACTAAAACACATCTCGTTGGCTTAGCATTCATAGAACACATTATACATTCCTCTTATTCAAATCAGTTAAATGATTTTAGGCTCCATAAATTAGGAACCGGGGACACTTCCTATAACACCCGATGTACTCGCTACATCATTAGAAGAATGGCATCTACGCTAGTGTTAGTGTTTCTGTTTATTCCAAGGTTTACTGTAATCAGCCGGACCCGGGCCGGATCCAGATCAGATGGTGGACCTGCGCCTAGACACGGCCACAACGCATCCCTTGTAAACTCGCACTCGATTGGCCCAAGGTCCGGCATCCGACCAGCACGGAAGGGCTCTGCGTGTTACTGTCTTTTCTCGTGGCAAAGTATTTTTGATTAAATTCAATACATTTTCTCATACGCATTAACTCGTTATTTCATCTGACTCCATAAATGAAAAAGGTTTTAATGATATCCGTGCATCATTAAATGTGAGCAAATGTTTGACTATTCAT
>JAPDVR010000008.1:431900-444400 GCA_026230005.1 Gila orcuttii | reverse complement strand
GCCGGCCTCGGGGTCGAGCTCCTCGTCGCTGTCGTACTCGTGCTGGTGATTCCTGATGGCCTTCTCCCACATCAGCTGCATGTCCTGCATCGCACGCTTGTGCTTCATGATCATATCGTACATCTCCTGCATCTGGAGCACACACACACACACACACACAGTTTCAGCATTCAACATTCCAACGTTTTATGGCATGTGGGGTTTATGGGTAATGATTAGGGTCAGGAATCGAATACGTGTTGAAAAATTTAAATTTCTATTCCTCTTATCGATTCCTCTGTGAGCATTTCAATATGACTCTAAAACACTGAAGCGAGAGAGTGTGTGTTCTGTGTTGGTGTGTATCAGTATACTGGATCCGTGCAGCTCTTAAAGTGACAGCACTAATATTCCTGCCTTCTCTATAATAACGCTAATCACACAACAGAAGACAGAGAAAACTCACTCGTTCACTGAATAACTTTTGTTACTATATTTATAATGTATAGTTTATTTATGAAGTGCCGTGTTATTTTACATTTGATTAGTTTCTGAACCTGAAAATCTTAGACACTGTTTATTTTATTTAAACAGTGTCATATCTTTGTTCAGTTGTGTCTATTTGTTGCGATTTTTTATTTGTTGTTTTTTAATTACTGAGTGTTTACTTGTCTTTAATAATGCTTGAAGTTTATATTAGTTATGCTAGTTGTTCTTCTATGGTGTTTTTAAACCACAGGCAAACGTTCCTTGTGTAAGTGTGTTTATCCTGTTGATGTGTGTTCATGATATTCAGATACAATTACATGTTTTGCAATAAGACTAAATGTGAATGAAATCTAAGTTGTTTTTTACCTTATTGGAATTGAAATTAGGAATCGATAAGCAGAATAGAAATTGGAATAGTTTAAATTCAAACGATACCCAACCCTAGTGATATGTGTGTGTGTGTGTGTGTGTGTGTTCGTACCTCCTGTTGTTCTTTGAGTTGTTTCTTCTGGTCGTCTGAGAGCTCTGTAACGCCCACCAGACCCACCGGCTTCCCCTTCTTATATCCCAGACTGCTCAACTCCTGATCTACACACACACACACACGAACAAATGGCATCAAAATATACATCAATATGTGAGTGTAGGTGTGTGTGTGTGAGTGTAGGAGTGAGTGAGTGTGTGTGTGTGTGTGTGTGAGTGTAGGAGTGAGTGAGTGAGTGTGTGTGTGTGTGTGTGTGAGTGTAGGAGTGAGTGAGTGAGTGTGTGTGTGTAGGAGTGAGTGAGTGAGTGTAGGAGTGAGTGAGTGTAGGTGTGTGTGTGTGAGTGTAGGAGTGAGTGAGTGAGTGTAGGTGTGTGTGTGAGTGTAGGAGTGAGTGAGTGAGTGTAGGTGTGTGTGTGTGAGTGTAGGAGTGAGTGAGTGTAGGAGTGAGTGAGTGTAGGAGTGAGTGAGTGTAGGTGTGTGTGTGTGTGAGTGTAGGAGTGAGTGAGTGAGTGTAGGAGTGAGTGAGTGAGTGTGTGTGTGTGTGTGTGTGTGAGTGAGTGAGTGAGTGAGTGAGTGAGTGAGTGTGTGTGAGTGTGTGTGTGTGTGTGTGTGTGTGTGTGTGTGTGTGTGTGTGTGTGTGTGTGTACCAGTCAGCGCAGGAGAGCTGGGTTCTGTCTGAGAGCTGATGTTAGTGTTCGAGGGCATCGGGACTTTATCATCCTCGGCCCCCCACCGGCTCTTCCTCTTCCTCTTCGCTGACGAGGGCGTTTGCTCCGGAACCGGCGCCGGAGGCGGAGACTCACTGACGACCCGGTTCTCACGAAACTCGTCCACTTTAGCCTTATAGAAGCGGTGAGCAGCGCTCTGATACTCGTACAGAAAACTGACAGAGAACAACAATATATGTTGGCTCCTTCAAATGAATCAGCACTGAACTGAATAAGCACTGAACTGAATCAGCACTGAACTGAATAAGCACTGAACTGAATAAGCACTGAACTGAATAAGCACTGAACTGAATCAGCACTGAACTGAATCAACACTGAACTGAATCAACACTGAACTGAATAAGCACTGAACTGAATAAGCACTGAACTGAATAAGCACTGAACTGAATAAGCACTGAACTGAATAAGCACTGAACTGAATCAGCACTGAACTGAATCAACACTGAACTGAATAAGCACTGAACTGAATCAGCACTGAACTGAATAAGCACTGAACTGAATAAGCACTGAACTGAATCAGCACTGAACTGAATCAACACTGAACTGAATAAGCACTGAACTGAATAAGCACTGAACTGAATAAGCACTGAACTGAATAAGCACTGAACTGAATAAGCACTGAACTGAATCAGCACTGAACTGAATCAACACTGAACTGAATAAGCACTGAACTGAATAAGCACTGAACTGAATAAGCACTGAACTGAATCAGCACTGAACTGAATCAACACTGAACTGAATAAGCACTGAACTGAATAAGCACTGAACTGAATAAGCACTGAACTGAATCAGCACTGAACTGAATAAGCACTGAACTGAATAAGCACTGAACTGAATCAGCACTGAACTGAATAAGCACTGAACTGAATAAGCACTGAACTGAATAAGCACTGAACTGAATCAGCACTGAACTGAATCAACACTGAACTGAATAAGCACTGAACTGAATAAGCACTGAACTGAATAAGCACTGAACTGAATCAGCACTGAACTGAATAAGCACTGAACTGAATAAGCACTGAACTGAATCAGCACTGAACTGAATAAGCACTGAACTGAATAAGCACTGAACTGAATAAGCACTGAACTGAATCAGCACTGAACTGAATCAACACTGAACTGAATCAACACTGAACTGAATAAGCACTGAACTGAATAAGCACTGAACTGAATAAGCACTGAACTGAATAAGCACTGAACTGAATAAGCACTGAACTGAATCAGCACTGAACTGAATCAACACTGAACTGAATAAGCACTGAACTGAATAAGCACTGAACTGAATAAGCACTGAACTGAATAAGCACTGAACTGAATAAGCACTGAACTGAATAAGCACTGAACTGAATAAGCACTGAACTGAATAAGCACTGAACTGAATAAGCACTGAACTGAATAAGCACTGAACTGAATAAACACTGAACTGAATCAACACTGAACTGAATCAGCACTGAACTGAATCAGCACTGAACTGAACTGAATCAACACTGAACTGAATCAACACTGAACTGAACTGAATCAGCACTGAACTGAACTGAATCAACACTGAACTGAATCAACACTGAACTGAACTGAATCAGCACTGAACTGAACTGAATCAACACTGAACTGAATCAACACTGAACTGAACTGAATCAGCACTGAACTGAACTGAATAAGCACTGAACTGAATCAACACTGAACTGAATCAGCACTGAACTGAACTGAATCAGCACTGAACTGAACTGAATCAACACTGAACTGAATCAACACTGAACTGAACTGAATCAACACTGAACTGAACTGAATCAACACTGAACTGAACTGAATCAACACTGAACTGAACTGAATCAACACTGAACTGAACTGAATCAACACTGAACTGAATCAACACTGAACTGAACTGAATCAACACTGAACTGAATCAACACTGAACTGAATCAACACTGAACTGAATCAACACTGAACTGAATCAACACTGAACTGAATCAACACTGAACTGAATCAACACTGAACTGAATCAACACTGAACTGAATCGAATCAACACTGAACTGAATCGAATCAACACTGAACTGAACTGAATCAACACTGAACTGAATCGAACTGAATCAACACTGAACTGAATTGAACTGAATCAACACTGAACTGAATCAACACTGAACTGAATCAACACTGAACTGAATCAACACTGAACTGAATCAACACTGAACTGAATCAACACTGAACTGAACCGAACTGAATCAACACTGAACTGAACCGAACTGAATCAACACTGAACTGAACCGAACTGAATCAACACTGAACTGAATCGAACTCAATCAACACTGAACTGAGTCGAACTGAATCAACACTGAACTGAATCAACACTGAACTGAGTCGAACTGAATCAACACTGAACTGAATCGAACTGAATCAACACTGAACTGAATCAACACTGAACTGAATCAACACTGAACTGAATCAACACTGAACTGAATCAACACTGAACTGAACCGAACTGAATCAACACTGAACTTAACCGAACTGAATCAACACTGAACTTAACCGAACTGAATCAACACTGAACTGAATCGAACTGAATCAACACTGAACTGAATCGAACTGAATCAACACTGAACTGAATCAAACTGAATCAACACTGAACTGAATCGAACTGAATCAACACTGAACTGAATCAGCACTGAACTGAATAAGCACTGAACTGAATCAACACTGAACTGAATCAACAATGAACTGAATCAACAATGAACTGAACTGAATAAGCACTGAACTGAATAAGCACTGAACTGAATCAGCACTGAACTGAATCAGCACTGAACTGAATCAGCACTGAACTGAATAAGCACTGAACTGAATAAGCACTGAACTTAACTGAATCAACAATGAACTGAACTGAATCAGCACTGAACTGAATCAGCACTGAACTGAATCAGCACTGAACTGAATCAGCACTGAACTGAATCAGCACTGAACTGAAATGAATCAACACTGAACTGAATCAGCACTAAACTGAATCAACACTGAACTGAATCGAATCAACACTGAATCAGCACTGAACTGAACTGAATCAACACTAAACTGAACTGAATCAACACTGAACTGAACTGAAAAAACACTGAACTGAATCGAATCAACACTGAACTGAATCGAATCAACACTGAACTGAATCGAATCAACACTGAACTGAATCTAATCAACACTGAACTGAATCGAATCAACACTGAACTGAATCGAATCAACACTGAACTGAATCAAATCAACACTGAACTGAATCAAACTGAATCAACACTGAACTGAGTCGAACTGAATCAACACTGAACTGAATCGAACTGAATCAACACTGAACTGAATCGAATCAACACTGAACTGAATCAAATCAACACTGAACTGAATCAAACTGAATCAACACTGAACTGAGTCGAACTGAATCAACACTGAACTGAATCGAACTGAACCAACACTGAACTGAACCAACACTGAACTGAACCAACACTGAACTGAATCAACACTGAACTGAATCAACACTGAACTGAATCAACACTGAACTGAATCAACACTGAACTGAATCAACACTGAACTGAACCTAATCAACACTGAACTGAACTGAATCAGCACTGAACTGAATCAGCACTGAACTGAATCGAACTGAATCAACACTGAACTGAACTGAATCAACACTGAACTGAATCAACACTGAACTGAATCGAACTGAATCAACACTAAACTGAGTCGAACTGAATCAACACTGAACTGAATCGAACTGAATCAACACTGAACTGAATCAACACTGAATTGAACCGAACTGAATCAACACTGAACTGAATCAACACTGAACTGAACTGAATCAACACTGAACTGAATCAACACTGAACTGAATCAACACTGAACTGAATCAACACTGAACTGAACTGAATCAACACTGAACTGAACTGAATCAACACTGAACTGAATCAACACTGAACTGAACTGAATCAACACTGAACTGAACTGAATCAACAGAACTGAACCAACACAGAACTGAACTGAATCAACACAGAACTGAATCAATACAGAACTGAACTGAATCAACACTGAACTGAATCAGCACTGAACTGAATCAACACTGAACTGAATCAGCACTGAACTGAACTAAATCAACACTGAACTGAACTGAATCAACACTGAACTGAATCAACACTGAACTGAATCAACACTGAACTGAATCAACACTGAACTGAACTTAACACTGAACTGAACTGAATTAACACTGAACTGAACTGAATCAACACTGAACTGAATCAATACTGAACGGAATCAACAGTGAACTGAACTGAATCGAATCAACACTGAACTGAACTGAATCAACACTGAACTGAACTTAATCAACACTGAACTGAATCAACAATGAACTGAACTGAATTAACACTGAACTGAACTGAATCATCACTGAACTGAACTGAATCAACACTGAACTGAATCAATACTGAACTGAATCAACACTGAACGTAACTGAATCAACACTGAACTGAACTGAATCAACACTGAACTGAACTGAATCAACACTGAACTGAACTGAATCAACACTGAACTGAACTGAATCAACACTGAACTGAACTGAATCAACACTGAACTGAACTGAATCAACACTGAACTGAACTGAATCAACACTGGACTGAACTCAATCAACACTGGACTGAACTGAATCAACACTGGACTGAACTGAATCAACACTGGACTGAACTGAATCAACACTGAACTGAATCAACAACACTGAACTAAACTGAATCATAAGTAAACGATTCGCTTTTAGATTAACTCTTTCATCCTTTTATGTTAGTAATGAAGATATTAAATTAAAATATATGGGTTTTCAACCAGATTTTTTTAATCATGTCGGTAGTATATGCGAAAAAACAATATGAACACTTTCAATATGAGCTCCAGGGCTTCTGTTAAAACTAGAATGAAAACTAGACTCGTTCACAATGACCGCTTTCTTTCAGGAGACAATAACTCCATTTACAGATATAGCTGGAACTCGAAAAATTTGAATATCATGCAAAAGTTATAATTTTGATGATTATGGCTTACAGCTTATGAAAACCCCAAATTCAAAATCTCAGAAAATTAGAATATTACATGAAATCAATAAAAAAAAAGGATTTTAAATACAGAAATGTCGGCCCTCTGAAAACTATAATCATACATATAGTTATATATACTAAATATATTAGTTTCACCTTTTAATTTGAATTACTGAAATACATGAACTGTTGCACGATATTCTAATGTTTTGAGTTATGAATATCACACACTGCATTTTGCTGTTATGAGTGGTAGTGTCGGGAGTGTCAAGGGCTTCACGCACCTGAAAGCGGGATTGTCCCGGTTGTGCTGCGCCGCCATGATCTCCACCTCCGGGCCACCGTCCGCCACAAAACGAGCCAGTTTCTCCGCCACCTTCCTGGTGCTGTCGTCCACTGAGGAGGAGACTTAAAGCAGCCTATCAGAACCGGCAGCAACGCAAACTAAACAAGCTCCGTTACGAGTGAGAGAGAGAGCTGGGATTGGCTTGGGGAAGAGGACGTGACGCACACTCATCACACGCAGTGTTCATTGATGCACAGCATTATTGTGTTAAAGGTGACACATTATGCCACTTTTCACATGATGTAATATAAATCTCTGGTGTCTCCAGAATAGGTGTGTGAAATTTCAGCTCAAAATACCAGATCATTTATTATAGCTTGTCAAATTTGCCCCTTTTTGGGTGTGAGCAAAAACACGTTGTTTCAGCACATCTAACAAGTTACAGACCGGTATCTCTTCTTCCATTTGTCGCGAAAACACTTGAACGAGTTGTTTTCAACCAGATCTCCTCCTTTCTTACACAGAACAACCTCTTGGACGACAATCAGTCTGGTTTCAAAAGCGGACACTCAACCGAGACTGCCCTGCTCTCAGTAATTGAAGCTCTGAGACTGGCAAGAGCAGCTTCCAAATCCTCAGTCCTCATCCTGCTGGATCTGTCTGCTGCTTTTGACACAGTTAACCACCAGATCCTCCTGTCGATCCTAAAGATGAAGGGCATCTCGGGAACTGCACTCCAATGGTTCGAGTGTTACCTCTCAGGTAGGTCCTTTAGGGTGTCCTGGAGAGGTGTGGCATCTAAGACCCAACATCTAGCTACTGGGGTGCCTCAGGGCTCAGTGCTTGGACCACTCCTCTTCTCCATCTACATGACATCACTAGGATCTGTGATTCAGAAACATGGCTTTTCCTATCATTGCTACGCTGATGACACGCAACTCTACCTCTCATTCCAGCCTGACGATCCGACGGTAGCTGCTCGTATCTCAGCCTGCCTGACAGACATTTCTGGCTGGATGAAGGACCACCACCTTCAACTAAACCCTTGCGAAGACAGAGCTACTTGTGGTCCCGGCCAACCCAACACTTCATCACAACTTCTCCATTCAGCTAGGCTCGTCATCCATGACTCCATCAAGGTCAGCTAGGAACCTTGGGGTTGTAATTGATGATCAGTTGAAATTCACAGACCACATTGCTAGAACTGCCCGGTCCTGCAGATTTGCCTTGCACAACATTAGGAGGATCAGGCCCTTCCTTACAGAGCATGCTACACAACTCCTTGTCCAAGCACTTGTTTTATCCAGACTGGACTATTGTAATGCTCTCCTGGCTGGTCTTCCAGCTTGCTCTGTCAAACCTCTACAATTGATCCAGGAGGCTGCAGCCAGAGTAGTCTTTAATGAGCCAAAGAGAGCACACGTCACTCCTCTCCTCACAAAATTGCACTGGTTGCCAGTTGCCGCTCGCATTAAATTCAAGGCACTGACGTTTGCCTACAGAACAACCACTGGCACTGCTCCCTCTTACCTAAACTCATTACTTCAGACTTATGTGCCATCCAGAAACCTGCGCTCTGCTAGCGAATGTCGTCTTGTGGTACCATCTCAAAGAGGCACAAAATCTCTTTCTCGGACCTTTACCATGACTGTTCCCTGTTGGTGGAATGATCTGCCTAACTCAACCAGAGCTTCTGAGTCAGTAGCCACTTTCAAGAAACTGCTGAAGACGTATCTTTTTTGGCAGCACTTGATTCAGTAGTATTAACACTTTCTCTTCTCCTCTATTCTTAAAAAAAAAAAAAACAAAAAAAAAAAAAAACACTGCACTTAAGTTAAACTGAGAGGGGTTATAGCACTTACGTATTGTTGTCCTACTGTTAGTTTTAACTGCTTCTATTGTTCTCATTTGTAAGTCGCTTTGGATAAAAGCGTCTGCTAAATGAATAAATGTAAATGTAAATGTTCTGTGTGTGTCGCTTTAAATGCAAATGAGCTTTTGCTCCGCCTCCGTTCAGAAGAGGGCGGAGTCTTTACACGAGCTTCAGAAACTCCGGCAATAACAAAACAGGCCAATCTCACTCATCCAGAATCCCAGAATAACCAGTAGCGAGTGCAGCCTTACGGAGAGACTCAGGAAGAGTTTCTGAATGTTAGTGGAGACGTTTATGTAGTTGTTGTGGAGTTACACTGATCATCTCATCATCATGTTGAAGTTCTACACAAGTGTCCACAGTTCCTGAGGTGTTTATAAGACAGCGGTGACATGTTCAGGTCAATACGCTTATTTCACGCAGCCGTTATTTTGAAATCGAAAGCGAGGCTCCGGTGGGAAGAAAACCGGAAGTGTCGCCTTTAATCATAGGAGAGTCGCGAATGCGATGGCGTATTGTTGTGTTTAATGTAGGAATTAGTTATTCTAAAAATGTACATACATTTCTTTCATACTTTAGACTATATACAGTGAAATTCATTTATCATTTTTTTTTTCTTTCAGAAAGTAAAAAAAGAAGCAGGAACGAACTATATCTACATATCCTATATTGGATATTAACATCCAATAGTGTAAATCGCGGCAGCAGCTTCAGGTTGGTAGTCCAAGGCATTGTTGTTTATCTTTACTTCCGGGTTCTTCCCACCGGAGCCTCGCTTTCGAATTTAAAATAACGGCTGCGTGAAATAAGCGTATAGTGTTCAGTGCTCGTCTGTGCTCAACGACAGAACAGTTTCAGGCTTTGCTGGATCTTCTGCCGTTGCGTTAGAACTGCTCACTGTTGTCGCTTGTCGTGTGTGTAAACGTGCAGATTAAGGGCCGTAATATTATAATAAGATCCTCTTCATACGTCAGAAATCTGATCGGCTTATTTTTAGACATGATCTCAGAGAAAGACTCAAAACAAAGTTACAGGGTTTCACTTTTCACGTTTTCTGGGTTAGCAGAAGCACCGAATTATAGCAGTTAAAAAGTCAGATTTTCATGATATGTCCCCTTTAAATTCTTAAGTATGTAAGAACTTTAAACCTCATGTAATTCATTCAAACTCAAAAGCGCAACTACATTCATAGCGAAACTAACATCAGTTCTGCTGTGCAGTGTCTATGCGAGATGTGTGAATGTTTGTGAGTTCTCTCTCTGTCTCTGAGTCGAGTGTGTGTGTGTGTGTGTGTGTGTGTGTGTTCAGACGTGGTTTTCTGCTCACCATCAGCCTGAGCGGTCGAGTCTCTTCTGATTTCAGCCACTTTCCTCCTGTAGTAGAGATAGTCCTTACTGTTCTTCTCAAACAAGAACCTGCACAACAGAGGATGATGAGCTTTACACCAAGAGTTCCCGGGCTCTAGATCTCCTTCCCAGCGGATAATACTGATTCTGGAACAGTTTTACATTTCCATCGAGGCAGGCGCAGTACTTCGTTAAAGAAACACGAGCTAAACACTCAAAATAGTCATTAAAGATGCGAGTCCTGGCCCACAGACGCCACAGAATCTTTACCACAAACGTTCCCAGAAAAAGTAAATATTTTCCCAGCTGGATATGAATATAAAATGTTAGATCAGATGTTTTAACAGGCTATTTTTTATTTTACATTTAGACACTTTGTGTCCGGCACATAGAAGGCCTCGGGACTGAGAAGAGTATCGACCATTTTTATATTTCACTATAAGTATGGAGGAATAGAGACTCGACTGGGACTCAGAAGGTCGCAGGTTGAAGCGAGCTAACACTGAGTGTGTGTGTGTGTGTGAGACTCACGAGAATAAGGGATTGTCTCTGTAATCCTCCATGGCCTTCTTCTCCAGCGCTGGTCCTCCTTCAGCCACGAACACGGCCATCTTCTCCAGCACCAGCCTCAGCTCAGGGTCCTCTGGGGGGGGCACTGTACACAGGCCGTGAGAACGCCGGTGTAACACACACACTGAACACTCGCTCACTCGCTCGCTCACTGGCGCACTCGCTCACTGACTGACTCGCTCACTGACTGACTCGTTTACTGTTCTGATATGTGTGTGTGTAAAGCGCCGGCAGAGATATGTGTGTGTGTAAAGCGCCGGCAGAGATGTGTGTCTGTGTGTAAAGCGCCGGCAGAGATATGTGTGTGTGTGTAAAGCGCCGTGTGTGTAAAGCGCCGCCAGAGATATGTGTGTGTGTAAAGCGCCGGCAGAGATATGTGTGTGACTGACTCGCTCACTGACTGACTCGCTCACTGGCTCACCGACTGACTCGCTCACTGGCTCACCGACTGACTCGCTCACTGGCTCACCGACTGACTCGCTCACTGGCTGACTGACTCGCTCACTGGCTGACTGACTCGCTCACTGACTGACTCGCTCACTGACTGACTCGCTCACTGACTGACTCGCTCACTGACTGACTCGCTCACTGACTGACTCGCTCACTGACTGACTCGCTCACTGACTGACTCGCTCACTGACTGACTGACTCGCTCACTGACTGACTGACTCGCTCACTGACTGACTCGCTCACTGACTGACTCGCTCACTGACTGACTCGCTCACTGACTGACTCGCTCACTGACTGACTCGCTCACTGACTGACTCGCTCACTGACTGACTCGCTCACTGACTGACTCGCTCACTGACTGACTCGCTCACTGACTGACTCGCTCACTGACTGACTCGCTCACTGACTGACTCGCTCACTGACTGACTCGCTCACTGACTGACCCGCTCACTGACTGACCCGCTCACTGACTGACTCGCTCACTGACTGACTCGCTCACTGACTGACTCGCTCACTGACTGACTCGCTCACTGACTGACTCGCTCACTGACTGACTCGCTCACTGACTGACTCGCTCACTGACTGACTCGCTCACTGACTGACTCGCTCACTGACTGACTCGCTCACTGACTGACTCGTTTACTGACTCACTAACTGACTCACTCACTGACTGACTCGCTCACTCGCTCACTGACTGACTCGTTTACTGACTCACTCACTGACTGACTCGCTCACTCACTCAGTGTGAGTAAGTGTGTGAGTGTGAGTGAGTGTGTGTATGTAATTAAGTGACTGTCCTTTAGTTAGTCTATCGTTTTTAATGAGTGTTAACAGAGGGAGAATGCTAGTTCAGCAGCCTTTAGATGAGAGTTCACAGGTCGAGTGCGTTACCTTTGACCTCCAGGAAGTGCTCATCGTCCTCCTCCTCGTCTTCATCATCGGGGGAGCTGAACACACTGGGTCGGGTCACTGGGAGTGAGGTCCTCTTGGACTGGGAGTAGTTCTTGAACTGGTTGATCATGCTGCTGACGCCCAGACCCGGGCGCTTCCCGATGAGGACGCTCTTCTTCTGAGCCTGTGATTGGCTCTGAGCGCAGGGGGCGGGGCTGAGGGGTCCTACAGGACATGACATCACACAAGCAACATTACAAGAACCTAATCCATCAATTAAAAAAATGTAATTAAAATTAAAAAAGTTTTTACACTCACATGATGTGGTTTTTCAGGCAATTCGAAAAATAAATATTTAGCA
>JAPDVR010000008.1:354400-426900 GCA_026230005.1 Gila orcuttii | reverse complement strand
TTTAATTTTGTATGTAACAATACTATTACAACATTATTTTCCTGTTATCTCTGTAAAGCTGCTTTGAAACAATCTCTATTGTAAAAAGCGCTATATAAATAAAGGTGACTTGACTTGACTAACATGTTACATTACTGACCTGTTACATTACTAACCTGACCGGTTACTAACCATTACTAACCTGTTACATTATTAACCTGTTACATTACTAACCTGTTACATTACTGACCTGTTACATTACTGATTGATTACATTACTGACCTGTTACTAGAGATGCGCGGTTGGCGGTTACAGCTGCGGACTCCGTGGATAAACCGCGGATCGGGCGGATGACGTGACGAAAAAAAATATTTTAATTAAATTCGGGCGGGTGGTGGGCGGTTGAACCAATCAAATGAAAAATATATGTATACATTGTTAAATATTGTTATCTGACTATCTGAGTTATCTGATTTACATTTAGATTTAACATTTAGATTCAACATTTACATTTAGATTTAACATTTAGATTCAACATTTAGATTTAACATTAGATTCAACATTACCATTTAGATTTAACATTTAGATTTAGATTTAACATTTAGATTTAACATTTAATATTTACGTGTAACATTTAATATTTAGGTTTAACTATTTAAAATATTTCTAAGTTGACAAATATTGTTGTAAATGTGCTAAAAAGTGACCATCAAAAATTCATACCAGTTTTTTTAAACATTGTTTGAAGCTGACAAAATGTTGCTGTTATTTTCAGCGTGAGCCGCTTTACAAACGGCGCCCCATACAATAGCAGCATGTTGAAATTATGTGCCAAAATGCGTTTTCTATTAGGCTACAATGAAAATATTGTACAGATATATTACATTATACAATATTGTACATTGTACAGTATTGATCAGATAAGGCCAGGTTTGCCGAAGTGCGTTTAATTTAGGCTATTTTATGTATTTTTGTCCCTGCGCGCCGATCGGAGACGGAGTTCTCTGCTGATATTCTGAGAGATTTCTAGTCTTGCGGCTGTCATCAGCAGCGCCTTGTATCGCCCAATCAGCGGATGGCGGGCTGGTGCAGTTTTGAAAATTGGTCAAAAATTTTGGTGCGGATGGATGGCGGATGGATGATGAGTTTTATGATGCGGTTGCGGATGAAATAATAGCCCATCCGCGCATCTCTACCTGTTACATTACTAACCTGTTACATTACTGACCGGTTACATTACTAACCTGACCGGTTACATTACTGACCTGTTACATTACTAACCTGTTACATTACTGACCGGTTACATTACTGACCTGTTACATTACTAACCTGTTACATTGCTGACCTGTTACATTACTAACCAGTTACATTACTAACCTGTTACATTACTAACCTGTCCGGTTACTAACCATTACTAACCTGTTACATTACTGACCTGTTACATTATTAACCTGTTACATTACTGACCTGTTACATTACTGACCGGTTACATTACTAACTGGTTACATTACTGACCAGTTACATTACTGACCAGTTACATTACTAACCTGACAGGTTACATTACTGATTACTAACCTGACCTGTTACATTACTAACCTGTTACATTACTAACCTGACCGGTTACATTACTAACCTGTTACATTACTAACCTGACCGGTTAAATTACTGATCTGTTACATTACTAACCTGTTACATTACTGACCGGTTACACTACTGACCTGACCGGTTACATTACTGACCTGTTACATTACTAACCTGACCGGTTACATTACTGACCTGTTACATTACTAACTTGACCAGTTAGATTACTGACCGGTTACATTACAGACCTGTTACATTACTGACCTGTTACATTACTAACCTGACCGGTTACTGACCATTACTAACCTGTTACATTATTAACCTGTTAAAATACTAACCTGTTACATTACTGACCTGTTACATTACTGACTGTTACATTACTGACCTGTTACATTACTGACCTGTTACATTACTAACTTGTTACATTACTGACCTGTTACATTACTAACTTGTTACATTACTGACCTGTTACATTACTAACCTGTTACATTACTGACCTGACCGGTTACGAACCATTACTAACCTGTTACATTATTAACCTGTTACATTACTAACCTGTTACATTACTGACCTGTTACATTACTAACTTGTTACATTACTGACCTGACCGGTTACTAACCATTACTAACCTGTTACATTATTAACCTGTTACATTACTAACCTGTTACATTACTGACTGTTACTGTAACGTAGCAGCAGGGATGAAGCGGAGAGTGAATCCAATTGCAAAGCACTTTAATAACAGAATATCCAGGGATAACACGGAATAAGAAACAAGGCAAAAACACAGGATAAGAAACAAGGCAAAAACACAGGATAAGGTACAAGGCATACGGAACAAGGAACTGGGAAAACTAACATCAAGCAACGACCGACAAACACCAACTGAAGAACAAGGGGTATAAATACACAGACAAACAAGCTTAACAAGATGACAAGGGGGCGTGGCTAATCAGAAACACCTGGGGAGACTAATCAACAGAACGGGGAACAGCAAAACATGTAAAGACAGAGAAACACATGACAGACAAGAACAAGGAACAAAACAAAACACCCACATCGTGACATAGCCCCCCTCCTATGGGCGGCTCCCGACGCCCCTTAAGACAAAAAACAAAACAAAAAAACACTAAAGTTCAGGAGGGTGGTGAAGTGGAGGCGGTCTTGGGGGAGGGACGGAGGGTCAGGTTCGTGCAGGCGGCCAGAAAGGAGCAGGCGACCAGAACGGAGACGACCCCTCGGGCGGCCAGGGCGGAGACGACCCCTCGGGCGGCCAGGGCGGAGACGGCCCCTCGGGCGGCCAGGACGGAGACGGCCCCTCGGGCGGCCAGGGCGGAGACGGCCCCTCGGGCGGCCAGGGCGGAGACGGTCCCTCGGGCGGCCAGGGCGGAGACGGCCCCTCGGGCGGCCAGGGCGGAGACAGCCCCTCGGGGACGACCCCGGCTCGGGAACTGCAGACACCGGCTCGGAAACAGCAGACACCGGCTCGGGAACAGCAGGCACGCACACTGGCTCGGGAACAGCAGACACGCACACTGGCTCGGGAACAGACAACACAGACTCTGGCTCGGGAACAGACAACACTGACACTGGCTCGGGAACATCAGACACACACACTGGCTCGGGAACAGCAGACACATACACTGGCTCGGGAACAGACAACACAGACTCTGGCTTGGGAACAGCATGCACACACACTGGCTCGGGAACAGCAGACACACACACTGGCTCGGGAACAGACAACACAGACTCTGGCTCGGGAACAGACAACACAGACTCCGGCTCGGGAACAGACAACACACTCACTGGTTGGGGAACAGGCGACACACTCACTGGCTCGGGAACAGGCAACACACACACTGGCTCCGGCTCGGGGACAGACCACACAGACTCAGGCTCGGGGACAGACCACACACTCACTGGTTGGGGAACAGACATCACACACACTGGCTCGGGAACAGACATCACACACACTTACTCGGGAACAGACATCACACACACTGGCTTGGGAACAGACATCACACACACTGGCTCGGAAACAAGGAACACACACACTGGCTCGGGAACAAGCAACACACACACTGGCTCCGGCACAGACAATACACTCTCTGGTTGGGGAACAGGCGACACACTCACTGGCTCGGGAACAGGCGACACACACACTGGCTCGGGAACAGGCAACACACACACTGGTTCCGGCTCGGGGACAGACCACATAGACTCTTGTTCGGGAATAGACAACATACTCACTGGTTGGGGAACAGACAACACACCCACTGGCTCGGGAACAGACATCACACACACTGGCTCAGGAACTGGAACAGACTCGGGCTCGGGAACAGGCAACACACACACTGGCTCGGGAACAGGCTACACACACACTGGTTCCGGCTCGGGGACAGACCACATAGACTCTGGCTCGGGAACAGACAACATACTCACTGGTTGGGGAACAGACAACACGCCCACTGGCTCGGGAACAGACATCACACACACTGGCTCAGGAACTGGAACAGACTCGGGCTCGGGAACAGGCAACACACACACTGGCTCGGGAACAGGCAACACACACACTGGTTCCGGCTCGGGGACAGACCACATAGACTCTGGCTCGGGAACAGGAACAGACTCTGGCTCGGGAACAGGAACAGACTCTGGCTCGGGAACAGGAACAGACTCTGGCTCGGGAACAGGAACTGGAACAGACTCTGGCTCGGGAACAGGAACTGGAACAGACTCTGGCTCGGGAACAGGAACTGGAACAGACTCTGGCTCGGGAACTGGAACAGACTCTGGCTCGGGAACTGGAACAGACTCTGGCTCGGGAACTGGAACAGACTCTGGCTCGGGAACTGGAACAGACTCTGGCTCGGGAACTGGAACAGACTCTGGCTCGGGAACTGGAACAGACTCTGGCTCGGGAACTGGAACAGACTCTGGCTCGGGAACTGGAACAGACTCTGGCTCGGGAACTGGAACAGACTCTGGCTCGGGAACTGGAACAGACTCTGGCTCGGGAACTGGAACAGACTCTGGCTCGGGAACTGGAACAGACTCTGGCTCGGGAACTGGAACAGACTCTGGCTCGGGAACTGGAACAGACTCGGGCTCGGGAACAGGCAACACACACACTGGCTCGGGAACAGGCAACACACACACTGGTTCCGGCTCGGGGACAGACCACACAGACTCTGGCTCGGGAACAGGAACAGACTCTGGCTCGGGAACAGGAACAGGAACAGACTCTGGCTCGGGAACGGGAACTGGAACAGACTCTGGCTCGGGAACTGGAACAGACTCTGGCTCGGGAACTGGAACAGACTCTGGCTCGGGAACTGGAACAGACTCTGGCTCGGGAACTGGAACAGACTCTGGCTCGGGAACTGGAACAGACTCTGGCTCGGGAACTGGAACAGACTCTGGCTCGGGAACTGGAACAGACTCTGGCTCGGGAACTGGAACAGACTCTGGCTCGGGAACTGGAACAGACTCTGGCTCGGGAACTGGAACAGACTCTGGCTCGGGAACTGGAACAGACTCTGGCTCGGGAACTGGAACAGACTCTGGCTCGGGAACTGGAACAGACTCTGGCTCGGGAACTGGAACAGACTCTGGCTCGGGAACTGGAACAGGAACAGACTCTGGGCCAGCCATCTTGTCCGTAGACACTGGCTCGGAGGCGGCCATCTTGTCCGTAGACACTGGCTCGGAGGCGGCCATCTTGTCCGTAGACACTGGCTCGGAGGCGGCCATCTTGTCCGTAGACACTGGCTCGGAGGAAGTGACGTGAACAGTCTCTGGATCAGCAGAAGTGACGTGAACAGTCTCTGGTTCGGCCATCTTGTCCGTAGACACTGGCTCGGAGGAAGTGACGTGAACAGTCTCTGGATCAGCAGAAGTGACGTGAACAGTCTCTGGTTCGGCCATCTTGTCCGTAGACACTGGCTCGGAGGAAACGACGTGAACAGTCTCTGGATCGGCCATCTTGTCCGTAGACACTGGCTCGAAGGCGGCCATCTTGTCCGTAGACACTGGCTCGGAGGAAATGACGTGAACAGGTTCTGACTGGGCAGACGTGACGTGAACAATCTCTCGCTGGGCAGACGTGACGTGAACGGTCTCTGGATCGGCAGACGTGACTTGAACAGACTCTGGATTGGCAGACGTGACTTGAACAGTCTCTGGATCGGCAGACGTGACTTGAACAGTCTCTGGATCGGCCGGGACCAGCGGCGGGGACTCTGGGCTGACGGGAAGTACAGGGAGGACTTCCAGGTATTGCAGGACGCGAGAAGTCCTCTTCCTCCTCCGTCTCCGAGAGCGAGAGGGCGCTGTGCTGGACGGGACCAGCGGTGAGGGCGCTGTACTGGACGGGACCAGCGGTGAGGGCGCTGTGCTGGACGGGACCAGCGGTGAGGGCGCTGTACTGGACGGGACCAGCGGTGAGGGCGCTGTACTGGACGGGACCAGCGGTGAGGGCGCTGTACTGGACGGGACCAGCGGTGAGGGCGCTGTACTGGACGGGACCAGCGGTGAGGGCGCTGTACTGGACGGGACCAGCGGTGAGGGCGCTGTACTGGACGGGACCAGCGGTGAGGGCGCTGTGCTGGACGGGATCAGCGGTGAGGGCGCTGTGCTGGACGGGACCAGCGGTGAGGGCGCTGTGCTGGACGGGACCAGCGATGAGGGCTCTGGAAGCTCGGCTGAGACGTGGCGATGCTCTGGAAGCTCTGGCTGGACATGGCTGACATGAAGCTCTGGCTGGACGTGGCTGACGTGAAGTTCTGGCTGGACGTGGCTGACGTGAAGCTCTGGTTGGACGTGGCTGACGTGAAGCTCTGGCTGGATGGGTACTGTGGGGTTGCAGGGCTCCGTGTCTGCCAAACCCACAGTAAAGGTAGAGCCACACAGTAATAAGGCCAGATCAATATAAAACTCCAAGGTCCATTGAGGATCGTGCATTGGCATAACTGACCTGAATGGCTCAGATAGTCCACCTCTGAAGAATATCATAAGGCACACAGGGTCCATGGAAGTTTCATTAGCCAGCTCAATAAAGTCACTTACATACGCCTCTATTGGCCGGTCTCCCTGACGAAGACACATGATCAGTGCTGCTGGATTCATCGTTTTGGGTCGGTCGTTCTGTAACGTAGCAGCAGGGATGAAGCGGAGAGTGAATCCAATTGCAAAGCACTTTAATAACAGAATATCCAGGGATAACACGGAAAAAGAAACAAGGCAAAAACACAGGATAAGAAACAAGGCAAAAACACAGGATAAGGTACAAGGCATACGGAACAAGGAACTGGGAAAACTAACATCAAGCAACGACCGACAAACACCAACTGAAGAACAAGGGGTATAAATACACAGACAAACAAGCTTAACAAGATGACAAGGGGGCGTGGCTAATCAGAAACACCTGGGGAGACTAATCAACAGAACCGGGAACAGCAAAACATGTAAAGACAGAGAAACACATGACAGACAAGAACAAGGAACAAAACAAAACACCCACATCGTGACAGTTACATTACTGACCTGTTACATTACTGACTGTTACATGACTGACCTGTTACATTACTAACTTGTTACATTACTGACCTGTTACATTACTGACCTGACCGGTTACTAACCATTACTAACCTGTTACATTATTAACCTGTTACATTACTAACCTGTTACATTACTAACCTGTTACATTACTGACCGTTACATTACTGACCTGTTACATTACTAACCGATTACATTACTGACCGTTACATTACTGACCGTTACATTACTGACCTGTTGCTGTTTTTCATCAGATATTCCTGTAAGATGATTTGTCTGTGTGTGAGACTGATTGTATTTGAGAGGTTGCATCAGATAGAATCATTTCATGTTGATGCAAATGAGTTTAGTTTTTAATTATTTCATAATTTTAATAAAATAACTGTTTTACATGTATGTCTTCAATGTCATCATTCATTTCCATAATTTTCTATGCCAAATCCACTTACTAACAGTCTAAAAACAAACATGTCTCCTGAACAGGTATTCTATTGTCAACCCCATTACTCTTAGAATACTCTATATAATAAATAGAAATAAAAGCCAAATAGAAATAACCTCTTTTAATATGTTAAGTAAAATACAAATATATACCCTCAAGTATTTAGGATATGATTATAAACATATAACTTTTTTCATGATTTATTCTAAGTGTCACATTAAATACTTTAAAATACAATTTGAAGTTTGTAACAGGGTTGAGAAAACACACATGCATGTTGATTATTTTATGAAAATAAATAAATAAATAAATAAATAAGAGCCTGAGATGGCACCACATATTTTTCTGACAGGTAAAAGTTTACTTTAACCAAATGAGTCCTTAAACACAACAAAAACAATACTTTGAAAATCTGATTTTCAGAATAGAAAATGGCACATTTTCGTAGAATGACTCCTTTATTGCTTTCACATGTCTCAAAATAAATATTCACCTTTATTTCTTGTTAGAATTAATACAATCCACAATAATAACAATATTAAATAAAACACTACAAACATACAGCATAATGTATATAATATAATTTAATCAAGAACGGCAAGAACTCTGAAGTACGTGATGAAGAACTGCATTAATAATCTGAATATTGAACGGTTAAATTTCACTGATGCTTTACTGAGACCAACCAGTGATCTCACGTTCTTCTTTACACACACTGATCTCTCAGTGTGTGTGTGTGTGTCTGTGTGTGTGTGAGAATATGTGTGTGTGTGTGTGTGTGTGTGTGTGTGTGAGAGTGTGTGTGAGTGTGTGTGTGTGTGTGTGTGTGTGTGTGAGTGTGTGTGTGTGTGTGTGTGTGTGTGTGTGTGTGTGTGTGAGTGTGTGTGTGTGTGTGTGTGTGTGTGTGAGTGTGTGTGTGTGTGTGTGTGTGTGTGAGAATGTGTGTGTGTGTGTGTGTGTGTGTCTGTGTGTCTGTGTGTGAGAGAGTGTGTGTGTGTGATGAGGTCAGGATGAGTAGGTTAGTCTCTTCTCTTGTGTGTGTGTGTGTGTAGTGAGTGAGTGAGTGAGTGAGTGAGTGAGTGAGTGAGTGAGTGAGTGAGTGAGTGAGTGAGTGAGTGAGTGAGTGTGTGAGTGTGTGTGTGTGTGTGTGTCTGTGTGTGAGAGAGTGTGTGTGTGTGATGAGGTCAGGATGAGTAGGTTAGTCTCTTCTCTTGTGTGTGTGTGTGTGTGTGTGTAGTGAGTGAGTGAGTGAGTGAGTGTGTGTGTGTGTGTGTGTGTGTGATGAGGTCAGGATGAGTAGGTTAGTCTCTTCTCTTGTGTGTGTGTGTGTGTGTGTGTGTAGTGAGTGAGTGAGTGAGTGAGTGAGTGAGTGAGTGAGTGTGTGAGTGTGTGTGTGTGTGTGTGTGTGTGTGTGTGTGTGTGTGTGTGTGTGATGAGGTCAGGATGAGTAGGTTAGTCTCTTCTCTTGTGTGTGTGTGTGTGTGTGTGTGTAGTGAGTGAGTGAGTGAGTGAGTGAGTGTGTGTGTGTGTGTGTGTGTGTGTGTGTGTGTGTGTGTGTGTGTGTGTGTGTGTGTGTGTGTGTGTGTGTGTGTGTGTGTGTGTGATGAGGTCAGGATGAGTAGGTTAGTCTCTTCTCTTGTGTGTGTGTGTGTGTGTGTGTGTAGTGAGTGAGTGAGTGAGTGAGTGAGTGAGTGAGTGTGTGTGTGTGTGTGTGTGTGTGTGTGTGTGTGTGTGTGTGTGTGTGTGTGTGTGTGTGTGTGTGTGTGTGTGTGTGTGTGATGAGGTCAGGATGAGTAGGTTAGTCTCTTCTCTTCTGCTGTAGAGTTTGAGTGATTCTCCTTCACCTGTGGAAGAGGAATATACTGAGATATATACAAGTTCTATTGAAAACTGTACATATATATATATATAATGTTGTTATACACACACACACACACACTCACACACACAGTCTCTCTTACACACACACACACACACACACACACACACACACACACACACACACACACACACACACACAAACTCTCTCTCTCACACACACACACACACACACACACACACTCTCACTCTTTCACTCTCTCACACACACAAAAAGGATTCAAGGCTTTTGCAACCTCAACTCATTTTCATAAGTCAGTTCAACTAAAATGTTGAGTGTACTTAAGATATCAAGTTTACCTGTGCACAACTACACCGTTTAATCAGAGTAGTTCAGGCAACATAGATTTCTTAATTGTATGAGCGGCCCCTGTATGCCCCTTATGGCTCGTTTCCACTGAGCGGTGCGGTACGGTACGGTACAGTACAGTACGGTTTGGGTCGGTAAACCATGATCCGGCTAGCGTTTCCACCGCCAACAGTACCCTTACTTGATAGGCGTGGTGTTTGCCGGAAAGAAGCGATCGACGTCATTTTCGCGCGAAGAAGAAAGCGACATAGTAAACAACAATGGATGACATACAGCAGATCTTGTTCTTGGTTCTCGGGATGTTTGTCACAAGAAACAAGCGCCTGCATTAGGCGTTTCTCAATACCAAGTAGCCTACGCAAAGTCCGACTCAGGAGAATGACTCCCGAGGCCGCGAGTCCAGTAATTCTGCTAATGGAACAGCGCGTTCTTGAAAGCGCCACTCAGCTCGCTCTGCTACTCCGGTTATCTCTGTGTGTACATTTTAGGCAACAATAAAACGAAATATGTTAGAAAACACCACTCTGCTTCTTTTCGATTTCATTTAAATACATTTTAAACATTATAAGCACACAAATGTGGTTTAGGCAACGCATAGCCTATTGATTAGGCTATATTCACTGCATGTTTACGGTAGCCTATATTTATAACAAAACTAAATATAAAACACAACCCTGCCTCTTTTCTTTTAAATTTAAAAATATTAAACATATTCCAGGCAATATGTGCATTGGTACAAATGTTGCAATAAACAACATTACAGATGATCTTGTAATAAAATTGTTAAATTTCAGTTTTATCAATAATTGCCATTATTAAAGTATAAGTAAAAGGTACAAAAAGCTATACAGTAAAGCTTTAATAACATAAAGCAAACAATTCAGTCAAATATACAAATTCAGCGCTCAAATATATGAAACTTCACTTAGCCTTCTGCCAAAACTATTGGTCAGGGAACGAATTATAGATTCACGAGACCAAAGATCGCCTGTTAGGTCTATACAAGACGAATTATATCTCATGTTTAACCACTACAGAGACGTCAGAGTCAGCGGCAAACATCAGAACGACTAGCCGAGGAAAGGCTGTTTAAGGCGGGGAACATGAGCACCCTGTGATTGCTTGGAATGGATCTCAGTCAAATTATCATAAATCTATAAATAAACCACAGATTTGAGCTTTAAAAACCTACATTCCCGCCTGAAAAACTCTTAAAACTACATTTCGTGACACAATAACAGTAGTATTATATTTCAACTGTATATTAAAAAATGGCGCTTCTAATGCCCTTGTAGCACGCGCAAGTGACGATTCTCTGTCAACCAATCAACGTTCTGCAGTGAGTCTAGCTCCACCTTTTAGTACCGTACCACTGTGCTAGGTACCCCAACGGAAGGGTACCCAAAAAGTGGTACGGTACAGTTCGGCTTTTTGGTACCATTCACAACTTTTGACAGTGGAAACGCAAATAATTGCGTACCGTACCGAACTGTACCGTACCGTACCGCTCAGTGGAAACGAGCCATTAGCTTACTTAACACAACATTTTAAGGCAGCCAGGTTACAAATTATTTTAAGTTTAATGAACTTGTTCGTTTTTACGGTGCACAGACTCTCTCTCTCTCTCTCTCTCTCTCTCACACACACACACACACACACACAGTCGCACACGCACACACACACACACACAGTACAGACAGTGATGATAAGGATCATGTGACTGAATGTGTGTTAAAGTTCAGATTCGCATCATTAGATAGCGGCAGAAATGTGTGTTTAGCTCCTTCTCTTCACTTCTAAACATTATCAATGATTCCAGTTCACGTGGATCCGCGGAAGCGATAAATAATTCTGTATTATGAATTTTTAAGGCCAGACAAGTAATTTGGCGATGTCACTTTGTAAAGAAACACACACACCTGCGCACATATATATTCAAACACACACACCTATAGACTAAACATGTGATACGCATGTGCGCCGTCAGCCATTCACAGGTTCATGTTTGTGAAGTTTACACAGAGATGATCACGCTTGCAACATATTTCAAGACTTGCACTTGGATCCTGTTTCAGAGTGTGTGTTCTCGAGCTCAAACACTGTTGTGTGTGAATGAACGTCCAGAACACATTAAAGTTTGTGTTTTCTGTTAGAACGGTGTGTGTTAGCGGCCGCTAAGTTAATAACTAATGATCTTTACAACGGAAGTGAATCAATCAAAACTAACTTTATCTGGACAATAACTTTATTCTAGATCTGCTGTAAAGCCTAAACAATCTCTGTTACTGTAATCTCCTATTATCACTGTAAAGCTGCTGTGAAACTCTATATTGTTAAAGCGCTGTATAAATGAAGGAGACTCGACTTGTTTCTCGAACCGGTTCTGTCACTTCAACTTTAGATGTTAAAAAAAATCTCAAAAAAGAAGCAAAAGCGAAGAGATAATTCTATTATCCTGATGATCGAGTGAAACTCTACGCTTCACTGTAAACTCACTATCCTCCGCTGTTCTACAGTAAACCTGATGTGTACGGATGCACACGTTCTGTTTTGACCTTTTCTCTCTATCATTTTTAAATCTCTTTCACGCTTGAATCTTCTGGCGTCCGACAGTTTTATCTTTAGAAAAGAGCACATAGTTTTACCATGAATAATAGTAGCATTCGCTGCGGGTTTACACTCACTGCACAAATAAAGGCTCTTTATTGATATCGATGGTTTCATGAAGAACCTTTAACTTTTGAGGTTATTAAAATCATCTTCACAATAACAGAAAATGGTTCTTTAATTGCATCAGTGTTAAAAACACTGTGGAGACAGAAACCGAGTGATCGGCCAATCAGATTACAGGATTATTGATTATTGATGATATGAACTCACTCTTTCTGTTGTGTGAACTCCGGCAGATTTCCCAGAATGCTCAGCTGCTCCTCCAGCGCCACGATCCTCAGACCGATGTAACCCGACGACAACAGGAGAAGAACCGCTCTACACACACACACACACACACACATACACACGTCAGCAGTACAGAGACCAGTTATCAGACGTTTATCAGCACTTATCACTCAAATCAAACACACACACACACACACACACACACACACACACACACACACACACACAGTGCTGAAATATGCCGTCGGCTCAGGTTATGATCATTAAACCTCAAAAACACTTTAAACATTTAAAAAACTGGACGTTTGAACCTTCAGAAATAATAATGTTGTGTAATAGAGTGCCGAAGTTATGACGTCACTTTGTAGGACGACTCGGAAGTTAGCGGCGCATCCCTCGATCAAAAAGCTATGCATTTTCCCCATAGACTTTTGGAAAAACGCAAAAAATAAGATCTGTGTTCAACAAAGAGGTGTGACCCTTACACGTTTTATCTATCAAGATAATCTTTACAAGTTAATCCAAAATATATACATTTTGAAGCCAACATAAAGTTTAAAAAACCACAAGCAGACACAATACAGTTTAAAAAACCACAAGCAGGTTATAACTGGTGTGTTTTATGTCATAGATCAAAACGTGAAAATATTTAGAGGCTTTGTTATCGAGTATTTAAAAAGATTTTTAGTTAATCAGTAGACATTAATTCAGAAAGAAAAAGCTAGTATTATAGAAAAAATGAATCAACTATGCTGGGTTAAATAAACAACCCAATTTGCTGGGTAAAATGAACCCAACATGTGTTCTGTCCTAGGTTGGGTTGTTTTTAACCCAGTGTACTCACAGGATCAGATAGAAGAGCAGGAGCTTGTTGAGTCTCTGCGTGTCATTGGACGATCGGACCTTCTCTGTTACCATGGAAACCCAGGAGAGCGCTGGTTAGAGAACACATGCATGATTGACAGGCGTGTGTGTGTGTGTGTGTGTGTGTGTGTAGTTCACCTGTGCTGTGTTGCTCTGGTGTGTTTCGGCTGGAGTCGTGTGGCGTCGAGCTGCTTTGAACTGATGCTGTGAACACAAGAATCAGTTTAGAGTCTCGATTCTTCAGAGCACAATCAACTGATTAACTAATTAATAGTTTTATATAACAGTAGAATAATTCAGTTGTTTTTTACAGAAACACACATGACTTGAGTCAGACTCACTTTGAGAGTCGGAGAGAGTCTGTTCGTTCAGAGGAATCGTTTGATTCTCAGGATTCTCCTCTAGACTCGAATGGCTGGAGATCTATCAGAGGACACGACAGATAACTACCCGAAACAAAAGATTTCACTGTAAAAATCATCGTGATTTTAGCGGTAAAAGACTGAAGACAGAAAAACTGTTAATTGGTTAACAGAAACTTTCCGTAGCCTACTTTATACGGTGAATAACTGTGATGGATCTAACTGTTCATTTAAATGTAATTTTACAGTAAAATACCTTTAAATTTAAATGTAGTTTTTGGAAGTGAAAAAGAACAAGTCATTTTATAATTTACATTGAAAAACCGAATTCCCTGCATGAAACTTCACATTTGATGTATTTTTGTTGAAATAACAGTTTTTCTTCGTTTTTTTCTAATGTAGCCTACATTAGAGTTTTATTTTACATTTAATGTTGTTAAATTAATGTTTATTTCATTTTATAAATTGCATGCGTGTTATCATGATGGTGTTTAGTGTGTGTGTGAATGACACTGTGCAGCTTCTATATATTAATAATAACTTTCTTGTGGAAAATCCGCTTGCGATGAGCTTTGATTGATCATGTGACTCTCATCTCCACTGTGATTGGTGGTTATCAGTGTATTGCAATGGTACAAAACAGATTAGTACTTCAATAGGTCGGTATTGCCTATTACCGACTCTGTAAATTACCATTATATAATGAAATCATTTTACTGTAAATTTAAGTTAAGTCTGTAAAACCTAAAATGTAGCTATACCGTATTTTTTACAGTAGGCCTACATATCTGGCAACCACAGCTACCCGTTTTTTTGTTGTTTTTTATTTACCGTAAATTTAACAGATTTTTTTTACATGCATGTAAACACAAGAGCAGAAAGGAGTCGTTCAGATGATTTGTTCTAAAGCATCAGTTCACTCTTACTCTGTCAAAGTCCAGATCAGGAGTGTTTTCAGCGGAGGATCTTCTGCTGATGATCTCCGTCTACGAGCAAACACAGCGAGTCTCACTTTAGATTGAATATACGACCTTAAACTCCTCAAGAGCAGCAGAAGCGAGGCTCGAACCTGCGGACACAGCGCTTGCAGCAGCTTGAAGCACGAGTCCCGATTCCTCAGCGACCCGAACAGATACTGAAACACACACACACACAGCAGATGCTCACACACACGTCTGGGTTTGAGTGTGTGTTCACACACACGTCTGGGTTTGAGCGTCAGGCTTCTCTGAGAGCAGAAACCACTTCATAAAAATGTTAAAAAGTTACTTAACATTTTACATTTTTTACAAAATATACACCACCAGTCAAAAGTTTTGAATCGGTACGATTTTTCTATGTTTTTGAAAGAGTCTCTTCTGCTCACCGAAGCTGCATTTATTTGATTAAAAATACAACAAAAAAGTAATATTGGCAAATATTATTAAAATTTAAAACAGCTGTTTTCTATGTGAATATATAGTAGTGTAAGATATTTATAATGTTACAAAAGATTCAATTTCAAATAAATGCTGTTGTTTTGAACTTTCTATTCATCAAAAAATCCTGAAAAAAAATTGTACACAATAATCATAAATGTTTCTTGAGCATCAAATCATCATATTATAGTGATTTCTGAAGGATCATGTGACACTGAAGACTGGAGTAATGATGCTGAAAATTCAGCTTTGATCACAGGAATAAATTACACTTTAAAGTAAATTAAAATAGAAAACAGTTATTTTAAATTGTCATAATATTTAACAATATTACTGTTTTTTTTTGTTCTGTATTTTTAATAAAATAAAGGCAGCCTTGGTGAGCAGAAGAGACTTCTTTTAAAAACATTAAAAATCTTACCGATCCAAAACTTTTGACTGGTAGTGTTTATTTTACTAAATAATTTGGACTGAATTGCTATAAAATCAAAGCCGTGTGTCTAACCCATAGATATATACACTAGATGTGGCCTTGGGTACGGCAGTTCATTGGAACGAATGCGTCAATAGAGCCGCCATCTTGAAACGGGAGCGCCTCCTCTTTAATGCATCAGCGTCAATGTAGGAAAAGCTCTAACGGAAATAAAATCACCATAAATCGTCATGAATGCGATTTACTAGTTGTTTTGGTTCGTTCCAACGGTCAGACATGTATTTATCATTGAGTCCAGAGAAATTTACAAAAATTTACAAAAATTTCACAATCTTGTGAAATGTAATCCCTTGCTGTCTGGTTTTTAGATTTGGTTCGTGTGAACATCCATACGCAGCACAAAAGTCCGGCATCATCCATGAATCCAGCGTTACCTAGCTACTTCCTATGACAGGACCCCTGTTCCAAGATGGCGGCGGTTTTGACGCATGCTTAGAACCCCAAGGCGACATCTAGTGTATATATCTATGTGTCTAACCAAGTTGTGTCCAAATTTGAAGTTAATATCAAACTAATAAAATATCCTATATATAAATGAATTAAATGAATAACTTTTTTACAACAAAAATTAACCATCACTGAACTGACTTAAGCTCGACTGTGACGCTATTTTCTTCTAGAAAAACAAACTCTTGCATTATTCTCCTGTTATCTCTGTAAAGCTGAAACTCTCAGTACTGTAAAAGCGCTGTAAATGAAGGAGTTGCGGATCTCGAACCTTGTGTCCGTCGTCAGTGATCACAGCGACCGCGTTGGGAACGATCTTAGCGGTGTGTTTCTTCTTTATAACCAGAACGCTGGAGATGTGGATCATCACCTACACAAACACACACACACACACACACACATACATTCATCACGCACACGAACACGACTGAACGTTCCTTCAGAGTTATCTGGTCTAATGTTCTCTAAACATTTGCACAAAAACATTATTTAAACATAAATTATGGAACGTTTTGCTCTGAAATGTTTCAGTTGGATGTTCGTCTGATGTTTTTTAAATGTTACTGGTTTCGGAACGTTCAGAGAACATTCAAAAGTAACATTCCATAATGTTTGAAGAACGACTCAGTGGGATGTTTCCTGAAAGGGACCGTATGTAAGAATCCTCATTAATCGCTTTATTGTCAGTGCGACCAGCTTCTGAAAGTTACAAACGAGACCTTCCCAGATTGTGTGTTCTGAACGCCTGCAGACTGATGTTTATGAAGGAAATCGAAAAGATTCAAAATCAAAATCTCTTCCGTTCAATGACACGAAATGAATGATAATAATGAAAGAGCTGTTCTGTACTGTAATGTCAATGTGCAACGCAAAGAAAAGACATTAATTCAAACTCATATAGTCAGATCTATATAGTCTATAGCCTCAAATATACTTTATAATCAATTTATCATAACAGTGTAATTTGAATGAGCTCATCTGTGGACATGTTGCAGATCTCTATGCTTTCTCATTATCACTGTGTTTGTTTTGTAATTGAGAGGAAAGAGCTGCTCATATTTACAGATTCATGTGAACGACAGCGTGGACAGTAACAGTAACAGTATAACACCGCAAAAGTGTTTCTAACTTTTACTTCTAAGTGAAGAACGAACAAGAGCTTCTCTGTGAGTGTATCAGCGCACTGTTCAGTCTCGAGTGATTCTGCAGTTCACTGAACGGCCACCAGTGTTGCTGTAACAACGGTTTATGAATTATACACACAGCCTCTTTAACATTCGCATTACCAAGAAAAATACTTACAAATATTGGACGTTTCAGAAAACATTCCGAAATAATGTTTTCATAACATACCTAGAATATGTTTTTGTGTGCAAGGTTTCACCGGATCTCATGAAATTGATACAGCACGAATTGTATTTATCAGGCAATTTATACGCAAAAAAATTTTTTTTGTGCATATGCTACACACTTTATGGCGTGTAATATGCACGTTCTCCACACCACTAATCCTACCCGATGGGTTTATCAAATGTACGCAAAAACTCATTTTTTGCGTATAAATTGCACGATAAATAAAGTTTGTGATAGATCCGCATTTTCACGAGATCGTGTTTGTTGTTGAGCGTTTAACAGACTCAGACGTGTCTCACCTTGATGTCCTTGAGCAGCACCGATGAGTGGAAGCAGATGTGCTGACGGGACACGAACATCTTACCGTGGTAAATCAGCTCCTTATGAAGAGCGCAGCTGAACACTGAAACACCACGCATTAAACTCACATCACACTCGTTTATTCAGTCATGAAGATTATCTTCCTGAGACTCACCGTGTTCCAGATCCTCTGCGATCTCAGGGAAGAGTTTGCGGAAGGTTTTGCTGTGGTTCTTGAAGCTCTAAGCAGAAGAACAGAAGCTGAAGACTTGAGCGCGTGTTCATGGACTCGTGAAGAGAGTGAGTGATGAAGAGAGTGAGTGATGAAGAGAGTGAGTGATGAAGAGATTGAGTGATGAAGAGATTGAGTGATGAAGAGAGTGAGTGATGAAGAGAGTGAGTGATGATGAAGAGAGTGAGTGATGATGAAGAGAGTCAGTGATGAAGAGAGTGAGTGATGATGAAGAAAGTGAGTGATGAAGAGAGTGAGTGATGAAGAGAGTGAGTGATGAAGAGAGTGAGTGAGTGATGAAGAGAGTGAGTGATGAAGAGAGTGAGTGATGAAGAGAGTGAGTGATGATGAAGAGAGTGAGTGATGAAGAGAGTGAGTGATGAAGAGAGTGAGTGATGATGAAGAGAATGAGTGATGATGAAGAGAGTGAGTGATGAAGAGAGTGAGTGATGAAGAGAGTGAGTGATGATGAAGAGAGTGAGTGATGAAGAGAGAGAGTGAGTGATGAAGAGATTGAGTGATGAAGAGAGTGAGTGATGATGAAGAGAGTGAGTGATGAAGAGATTGAGTGATGAAAAGAGTGAGTGATGAAGAGATTGAGTGCTGAAGAGATTGAGTGATGAAGAGAGTGAGTGATGAAGAGAGTGAGTGATGATGAAGAGAGTGAGTGATGAAGAGAGTGAGTGTTGAACATATCGCCGGCGATATGTTATGCCCTAAATTAATACATGATGATTAACTAACTGTATTTTTTACGTACATTTCTGAAATGCACTTTCTGTAAAGCTGCTTTGAAACAATATGTATTGTGAAAAGCGCTATACAAATAAATTTGAATTGAATTGAATTGAATTGAGTGATGAAGAGAGTGAGTGATGAAGAGAGTGATTGATGATGAAGAGAGTGAGTGATGAAGAGAGTGAGTGATGAAGAGATTGAGTGATGAAGAGATTGAGTGATGAAGAGAGTGAGTGAGTGATGAAGAGAGTGAGTGATGAAGAGAGTGAGTGATGATGAAGAGAGTGAGTGATGAAGAGAGTGAGTGATGAAGAGAGTGAGTGATGATGAAGAGAGTGAGTGATGAAGAGAGTGAGTGATGATGAAGAGAGTGAGTGATGAAGAGAGTGAGTGATGAAGAGAGTGAGTGATGAAGAGAGTGAGTGAGTGATGAAGAGAGTGAGTGATGAAGAGAGTGAGTGATGATGAAGAGAGTGAGTGATGAAGAGAGTGAGTGATGAAGAGAGTGAGTGATGATGAAGAGAATGAGTGATGATGAAGAGAGTGAGTGATGAAGAGAGTGAGTGATGATGAAGAGAGTGATGATGGAGAGAGTGAGTGATGATGAAGAGAGTGAGTGATGAAGAGAGTGAGTGATGATGAAGAGAGTGAGTGATGAAGAGAGTGAGTGATGAAGAGATTGAGTGATGAAGAGATTAAGTGATGAAGAGAGTGAGTGATGAAGATAGTGAGTGATGATGAAGAGAGTGAGTGATGATGAAGAGAGTGAGTGAGGAAGAGAGTGAGTGAGGAAGAGAGTGAGTGATGAAGAAGAGAGTGAGTGATGAAGAGATTGACTGATGAAGAGAGTGAGTGATGATGAAGAGAGTGAGTGATGAAGAGAGTGAGTGATGATGAAGAGAGTGAGTAATGAAGAGAGTGAGTGATGAAGAGATTGAGTGATGAAGAGAGTGAGTGATGATGAAGAGAGTGAGTGATGAAGAGAGTGAGTGATGAAGAGATTGAGTGATGAAAAGAGTGAGTGATGAAGAGATTGAGTGATGAAGAGAGTGAGTGATGAAGAGAGTGAGTGATGATGAAGAGAGTGAGTGATGATGAAGAGAGTGCTGATGGAGAGAGTGAGTGATGATGAAGAGAGTGAGTGATGAAGAGAGTGAGTGATGATGAAGAGAGTGAGTGATGAAGAGAGTGAGTGATGAAGAGATTGAGTGATGAAGAGATTAAGTGATGAAGACAGTGAGTGATGAAGAGAGTGAGTGATGATGAAGAGAGTGAGTGATGATGAAGAGAGTGAGTGAGGAAGAGAGTGAGTGATGATGAAGAGAGTGAGTGATGATGAAGAGAGTGAGAGATGATGAAGAGAGTGAGTGATGAAGAGAGTGAGTGATGATGAAGAGAGTGAGTGATGAAGAGACTGAGTGATGAAAAGAGTGAGTGATGAAGAGATTGAGTGATGAAGAGGGTGAGTGATGAAGAGAGTGAGTGATGATGAAGAGAGTGAGTGATGAAGAGAGTGAGTGATAAGGAGAGTAAGTGATGATGAAGAGAGTGAGCGATGAAGAGAGTGAGTGCTGAAGAGAGTGAGTGAAGAGAGTGAGTGATGAAGAGAGTGATGATGAAGAGAGTGAGTGAGTGATGAAGAGATTGAGTGAGTGATGAAGAGAGTGAGTGATGAAGAGATTGAGTGATAAAGAGAGTGAGTGATGATGAAGAGAGTGAGTGATGAAGAGAGTGAGTGATGATGAAGAGAGTGAGTTATGAAGAGAGTGAGTGATGAAGAGAGTGAGTGATGAAGAGAGTGAGTGATGATGAAGAGAGTGAGTGATGAAGAGAGTGAGTGATGATGAAGAGAGTGAGTGATGATGGAGAGAGTGAGTGATGATGAAGATAGTGTGATGAAGAGAGTGAGTGATGATGAAGAGAGTGAGTGATGATGAAGAGAGTGTGATGAAGAGAGTAAGTGATGATGAAGAGAGTGAGTGATGAAGAGAGTGAGTGATGAAGAGAGTGAGTGATGATGAAGAGAGTGAGTGATGAAGTGAGTGAGTGATGAAGAGAGTGAGTGGTGAATAGAGTGAGTGATGAAGAGAGTGAGTGAGTGATGAAGAGATTGAGTGATGAAGAGAGTGAGTGATGATGAAGAGAGTGAGTGATGATGAAGAGAGTGAGTGATGAAGAGAGTGAGTGATGAAGAGAGTGAGTGATGATGAAGAGTGAGTGATGAAGAGAGTGAGTGATGAAGAGAGTGAGTGATGATGAAGAGAGTGAGTAATGAAGAGAGTGAGTGATGATGAAGAGAGTGAGTGATGAAGAGAGTGAGTGATGAAGAGAGTGAGTGATGATGAAGAGAGTGAGTAATGAAGAGAGTGAGTGATGATGAAGAGAGTGATGATGAAGAGAGTGAGTGATGAAGAGAGTGAGTGATGAAGAGAGTGAGTGATGAAGAGAGTGAGTGAGTGATGAAGAGAGTGAGTGATGAAGAGAGTGAGTGATGAAGAGAGTGAGTGATGATGAAGAGAGTGAGTGATGAAGAGAGTGAGTGATGATGAAGAGAGTGAGTGATGAAGAGTGAGTGATGAAGAAGAGAGTGAGTGATGATGAAGAGAGTGAGTGATGATGAAGAGAGTGAGTGATGAAGAGAGTAAGTGATGATGAAGAGAGTGAGCAATGAAGAGAGTGAGTGATGAAGAGTGAGTGATGAAGAGAGTGAGTGATGAAGAGAGTGAGTGATGATGAAGAGAGTGAGTGATGAAGTGAGTGAGTGATGAAGAGAGTGAGTGATGAATAGAGTGAGTGAGTGATGAAGAGAGTGAGTGATGAAGAGATTGAGTGATGAAGAGATTGAGTGATGAAGAGAGTGAGTGATGATGAAGAGTGAGTGATGAAGAGAGTGAGTGATGAAGAGATTGAGTGATGAAGAGAGTGAGTGATGATGAAGAGAGTAAGTGATGAAGAGAGTGAGTGATGATGAAGAGAGTGAGTGATGATGAAGAGAGTGAGTGATGAAGAGAGTGATTGATGATGAAGAGAGTGAGTGATGAAGAGAGTGAGTGATGAAGAGATTGAGTGATGAAGAGATTGAGTGATGAAGAGAGTGAGTGAGTGATGAAGAGATTGAGTGATGAAGAGAGTGAGTGATGAGGAAGAGAGTGAGTGATGAAGAGAGTGAGTGAGTGATGAAGAGAGTGAGTGATGAAGAGAGTGAGTGATGAAGAGAGTGAGTGATGATGAAGAGAGTGAGTGATGAAGAGAGTGAGTGATGATGAAGAGAGTGAGTGATGAAGAGAGTGAGTGATGAAGAGAGTGAGTGATGAATAGAGTGAGTGATGATGAAGAGAGTGAGTGATGAAGAGAGTGATTGATGATGAAGAGAGTGAGTGATGATGAAGAGAGTGAGTGATGATGAAGAGAGTGAGTGATGAAGAGAGTGATTGATGATGAAGAGAGTGAGTGATGAAGAGAGTGAGTGATGAAGAGATTGAGTGATGAAGAGAGTGAATGATGATGAAGAGAGTGAGTGATGAAGAGAGTGAGTGATGAAGAGAGTGAGTGATGAAGAGATTGAGTGATGAAGAGATTGAGTGATGAAGAGAGTGAGTGATGAAGAGAGTGAGTGATGATGAAGAGAGTGAGTGATGATGAAGAGAGTCAGTGATGAAGAGAGTGAGTGATGATGAAGAAAGTGAGTGATGAAGAGAGTGAGTGATGAAGAGAGTGAGTGATGAAGAGAGTGAGTGAGTGATGAAGAGAGTGAGTGATGAAGAGAGTGAGTGATGAAGAGAGTGAGTGATGATGAAGAGAGTGAGTGATGAAGAGAGTGAGTGATGAAGAGAGTGAGTGATGATGAAGAGAATGAGTGATGATGAAGAGAGTGAGTGATGAAGAGAGTGAGTGATGAAGAGAGTGAGTGATGATGAAGAGAGTGAGTGATGAAGAGAGAGAGTGAGTGATGAAGAGATTGAGTGATGAAGAGAGTGAGTGATGATGAAGAGAGTGAGTGATGAAGAGATTGAGTGATGAAAAGAGTGAGTGATGAAGAGATTGAGTGCTGAAGAGATTGAGTGATGAAGAGAGTGAGTGATGAAGAGAGTGAGTGATGATGAAGAGAGTGAGTGATGAAGAGAGTGAGTGTTGAACATATCGCCGGCGATATGTTATGCCCTAAATTAATACATGATGATTAACTAACTGTATTTTTTACGTACATTTCTGAAATGCACTTTCTGTAAAGCTGCTTTGAAACAATATGTATTGTGAAAAGCGCTATACAAATAAATTTGAATTGAATTGAATTGAATTGAGTGATGAAGAGAGTGAGTGATGAAGAGAGTGATTGATGATGAAGAGAGTGAGTGATGAAGAGAGTGAGTGATGAAGAGATTGAGTGATGAAGAGATTGAGTGATGAAGAGAGTGAGTGAGTGATGAAGAGAGTGAGTGATGAAGAGAGTGAGTGATGATGAAGAGAGTGAGTGATGAAGAGAGTGAGTGATGAAGAGAGTGAGTGATGATGAAGAGAGTGAGTGATGAAGAGAGTGAGTGATGATGAAGAGAGTGAGTGATGAAGAGAGTGAGTGATGAAGAGAGTGAGTGATGAAGAGAGTGAGTGAGTGATGAAGAGAGTGAGTGATGAAGAGAGTGAGTGATGATGAAGAGAGTGAGTGATGAAGAGAGTGAGTGATGAAGAGAGTGAGTGATGATGAAGAGAATGAGTGATGATGAAGAGAGTGAGTGATGAAGAGAGTGAGTGATGATGAAGAGAGTGATGATGGAGAGAGTGAGTGATGATGAAGAGAGTGAGTGATGAAGAGAGTGAGTGATGATGAAGAGAGTGAGTGATGAAGAGAGTGAGTGATGAAGAGATTGAGTGATGAAGAGATTAAGTGATGAAGAGAGTGAGTGATGAAGATAGTGAGTGATGATGAAGAGAGTGAGTGATGATGAAGAGAGTGAGTGAGGAAGAGAGTGAGTGAGGAAGAGAGTGAGTGATGAAGAAGAGAGTGAGTGATGAAGAGATTGACTGATGAAGAGAGTGAGTGATGATGAAGAGAGTGAGTGATGAAGAGAGTGAGTGATGATGAAGAGAGTGAGTAATGAAGAGAGTGAGTGATGAAGAGATTGAGTGATGAAGAGAGTGAGTGATGATGAAGAGAGTGAGTGATGAAGAGAGTGAGTGATGAAGAGATTGAGTGATGAAAAGAGTGAGTGATGAAGAGATTGAGTGATGAAGAGAGTGAGTGATGAAGAGAGTGAGTGATGATGAAGAGAGTGAGTGATGATGAAGAGAGTGCTGATGGAGAGAGTGAGTGATGATGAAGAGAGTGAGTGATGAAGAGAGTGAGTGATGATGAAGAGAGTGAGTGATGAAGAGAGTGAGTGATGAAGAGATTGAGTGATGAAGAGATTAAGTGATGAAGACAGTGAGTGATGAAGAGAGTGAGTGATGATGAAGAGAGTGAGTGATGATGAAGAGAGTGAGTGAGGAAGAGAGTGAGTGATGATGAAGAGAGTGAGTGATGATGAAGAGAGTGAGAGATGATGAAGAGAGTGAGTGATGAAGAGAGTGAGTGATGATGAAGAGAGTGAGTGATGAAGAGACTGAGTGATGAAAAGAGTGAGTGATGAAGAGATTGAGTGATGAAGAGGGTGAGTGATGAAGAGAGTGAGTGATGATGAAGAGAGTGAGTGATGAAGAGAGTGAGTGATAAGGAGAGTAAGTGATGATGAAGAGAGTGAGCGATGAAGAGAGTGAGTGCTGAAGAGAGTGAGTGAAGAGAGTGAGTGATGAAGAGAGTGAGCGATGAAGAGAGTGAGTGCTGAAGAGAGTGAGTGAAGAGAGTGAGTGATGAAGAGAGTGATGATGAAGAGAGTGAGTGATGATGAAGAGAATTAGTGAGTGATGAAGAGAGTGAGTGATGAAGAGATTGAGTGATAAAGAGAGTGAGTGATGATGAAGAGAGTGAGTGATGAAGAGAGTGAGTGATGATGAAGAGAGTGAGTTATGAAGAGAGTGAGTGATGAAGAGAGTGAGTGATGAAGAGAGTGAGTGATGATGAAGAGAGTGAGTGATGAAGAGAGTGAGTGATGATGAAGAGAGTGAGTGATGATGGAGAGAGTGAGTGATGATGAAGATAGTGTGATGAAGAGAGTGAGTGATGATGAAGAGAGTGAGTGATGATGAAGAGAGTGTGATGAAGAGAGTAAGTGATGATGAAGAGAGTGAGTGATGAAGAGAGTGAGTGATGAAGAGAGTGAGTGATGATGAAGAGAGTGAGTGATGAAGTGAGTGAGTGATGAAGAGAGTGAGTGGTGAATAGAGTGAGTGATGAAGAGAGTGAGTGAGTGATGAAGAGATTGAGTGATGAAGAGAGTGAGTGATGATGAAGAGAGTGAGTGATGATGAAGAGAGTGAGTGATGAAGAGAGTGAGTGATGAAGAGAGTGAGTGATGATGAAGAGTGAGTGATGAAGAGAGTGAGTGATGAAGAGAGTGAGTGATGATGAAGAGAGTGAGTAATGAAGAGAGTGAGTGATGATGAAGAGAGTGAGTGATGAAGAGAGTGAGTGATGAAGAGAGTGAGTGATGATGAAGAGAGTGAGTAATGAAGAGAGTGAGTGATGATGAAGAGAGTGATGATGAAGAGAGTGAGTGATGAAGAGAGTGAGTGATGAAGAGAGTGAGTGATGAAGAGAGTGAGTGAGTGATGAAGAGAGTGAGTGATGAAGAGAGTGAGTGATGAAGAGAGTGAGTGATGATGAAGAGAGTGAGTGATGAAGAGAGTGAGTGATGATGAAGAGAGTGAGTGATGAAGAGTGAGTGATGAAGAAGAGAGTGAGTGATGATGAAGAGAGTGAGTGATGATGAAGAGAGTGAGTGATGAAGAGAGTAAGTGATGATGAAGAGAGTGAGCAATGAAGAGAGTGAGTGATGAAGAGTGAGTGATGAAGAGAGTGAGTGATGAAGAGAGTGAGTGATGATGAAGAGAGTGAGTGATGAAGTGAGTGAGTGATGAAGAGAGTGAGTGATGAATAGAGTGAGTGAGTGATGAAGAGAGTGAGTGATGAAGAGATTGAGTGATGAAGAGATTGAGTGATGAAGAGAGTGAGTGATGATGAAGAGTGAGTGATGAAGAGAGTGAGTGATGAAGAGATTGAGTGATGAAGAGAGTGAGTGATGATGAAGAGAGTAAGTGATGAAGAGAGTGAGTGATGATGAAGAGAGTGAGTGATGATGAAGAGAGTGAGTGATGAAGAGAGTGATTGATGATGAAGAGAGTGAGTGATGAAGAGAGTGAGTGATGAAGAGATTGAGTGATGAAGAGATTGAGTGATGAAGAGAGTGAGTGAGTGATGAAGAGATTGAGTGATGAAGAGAGTGAGTGATGAGGAAGAGAGTGAGTGATGAAGAGAGTGAGTGAGTGATGAAGAGAGTGAGTGATGAAGAGAGTGAGTGATGAAGAGAGTGAGTGATGATGAAGAGAGTGAGTGATGAAGAGAGTGAGTGATGATGAAGAGAGTGAGTGATGAAGAGAGTGAGTGATGAAGAGAGTGAGTGATGAATAGAGTGAGTGATGATGAAGAGAGTGAGTGATGAAGAGAGTGATTGATGATGAAGAGAGTGAGTGATGATGAAGAGAGTGAGTGATGATGAAGAGAGTGAGTGATGAAGAGAGTGATTGATGATGAAGAGAGTGAGTGATGAAGAGAGTGAGTGATGAAGAGATTGAGTGATGAAGAGAGTGAATGATGATGAAGAGAGTGAGTGATGAAGAGAGTGAGTGATGAAGAGATTGAGTGATGGAGAGAGTGAGTGAGTGATGAAGAGAGTGAGTGATGATGAAGAGAGTGAGTGATGAAGAGAGTGAAGAGAGTGAGTGATGAAGAGAGTGAGTGATGAAGAGAGAGTGACTGATGAAGAGAGTGAGTGATGAAGAGAGTGAGTGATGAAGAGAGTGAGTGATGATGAAGAGAGTGAGTGATGAAGAGAGTGAGTGATGAAGAGACTGAGTGATGAAGAGAGTGAGTGATGATGAAGAGAGTGAGTGATGAAGAAGAGAGTGAGTGATGAAGAGAGTGAGTGATGATGAAGAGAGTGAGTGATGAAGAGAGTGAGTGATGAAGAGAGTGAGTGATGATGAAGAGAGTGAGTGATGAAGAGAGTGAGTGATGATGAAGAGAGTGAGTGATGATGAAGAGAGTGTGATGAAGAGAGTAAGTGATGATGAAGAGAGTGAGTGATGAAGAGAGTGAGTGATGAAGAGAGTGAAGAGAGTGAGTGATGAAGAGAGTGAGTGATGAAGAGAGTGAGTGATGATGAAGAGAGTGAGTGATGAAGAGAGTGAGTGATGAAGAGAGTGAGTGATGATGAAGAGAGTGAGTGATGAAGAGAGTGAAGAGAGTGAGTGATGAAGAGAGTGAGTGATGAAGAGAGAGTGACTGATGAAGAGAGTGAGTGATGAAGAGAGTGAGTGATGATGAAGAGAGTGAGTGATGAAGAGAGTGAGTGATGAAGAGACTGAGTGATGAAGAGAGTGAGTGATGATGAAGAGAGAGAGTGATGAAGAAGAGAGTGAGTGATGAAGAGAGTGAGTGATGATGAAGAGAGTGAGTGATGAAGAGAGTGAAGAGAGTGAGTGATGAAGAGAGTGAGTGCTGAAGAGAGTGATTGAAGAGAGTGAGTGATGAAGAGAGTGAGTGATGATGAAGAGAGTGAGTGATGATGAAGAGAGTGTGATGAAGAGAGTGATTGAAGAGAGTGAGTGATGAAGAGAGTGAGTGATGATGAAGAGAGTGTGATGAAGAGAGTAAGTGATGATGAAGAGAGTGAGTGATGAAGAGAGTGAGTGATGAAGAGAGTGAGTGATGATGAAGAGAGTGAGTGATGATGAAGAGAGTGAGTGATGATGAAGTGAGTGTGTGATGAAGAGAGTGAGTGATGAAGAGAGTGAGTGATGAAGAGAGTGAGTGAGTGATGAAGAGATTGAGTGATGAAGAGAGTGAGTGATGATGAAGAGAGTGAGTGATGATGAAGAGAGTGAGTGATGAATAGAGTGAGTGATGAAGAGAGTGAGTGATGATGAAGAGAGTGAGTGATGAAGAGAGTGATTGATGATGAAGAGAGTGAGTAATGAAGAGAGTGAGTGATGATGAAGAGAGTGAGTGATGAAGAGAGTGATTGATGATGAAGAGAGTGAGTGATGAAGAGAGTGAGTGATGAAGAGAGTGAGTGATGAAGAGATTGAGTGATGAAGAGAGTGAGTGAGTGATGAAGAGAGTGAGTGATGATGAAGAGAGTGAGTGATGAAGAGAGTGAGTGATGATGAAGAGAGTGAGTGATGATGAAGAGAGTGAGTGATGAAGAGAGTGAGTGATGATGAAGAGAGTGAGTGATGATGAAGAGAGTGAGTGATGAAGAGAGTGATGAAGAGAGTGAGAGTGAGTGATGAAGAGAGTGATGAAGAGAGTGAGAGTGAGTGATGAAGAGAGTGAGTGATGAAGAGAGTGAGTGATGATGAAGAGAGTGAGTGATGATGAAGAGAGTGAGTGATGAAGAGAGTGAGTGATGATGAAGAGAGTGAGTGATGAAGAGAGAGTGACTGATGAAGAGAGTGAGTGATGAAGAGAGTGAGTGATGAAGAGAGTGAGTGATGATGAAGAGAGTGAGTGATGAAGAGAGAGTGACTGATGAAGAGAGTGAGTGATGAAGAGAGAGTGATGAAGAGAGTGAGTGATGATGAAGAGAGTGACTGATGAAGAGAGTGAGTGATGAAGAGACTGAGTGATGAAGAGAGTGAGTGATGATGAAGAGAGTGAGTGATGAAGAAGAGAGTGAGTGATGAAGAGAGTGAGTGATGATGAAGAGAGTGAGTGATGAAGAGAGTGAAGAGAGTGAGTGATGAAGAGAGTGAGTGATGAAGAGAGTGAGTGATGAAGAGAGTGAGTGATGATGAAGAGAGTGAGTGATGAAGAGAGTGAGTGATGATGAAGAGAGTGAGTGATGAAGAGAGTGAGTGATGAAGAGATTGAGTGATGAAGAGAGTGAGTGATGATGAAGAGAGTGAGTGATGAAGAGATTGAGTGATGAAGAGAGTGAGTGATGAAGAGAGTGAGTGATGAAGAGAGTGAGTGATGAAGAGAGTGAGTGATGATGAAGAGAGTGAGTGATGATGAAGAGAGTGAGTGATGAGTGATGATGAAGAGAGTGATGATGAAGAGAGTGAGTGATGAAGAGATTTAGTGATGAAGAGATTGAGTGATGAAGAGAGTGAGTGATAAAGAGAGTGAGTGATGAAGAGAGTGAGTGATAAAGAGAGTGAGTGATAAAGAGAGTGAGTGATAAAGAGAGTGAGTGATGAAGAATAAACTCACGTTATGAACGCCGGATCTGTTCAAACCCTCCTCGATGATCGTGGACCTAATGCACAGGAGATCAATGTCATCATCTAGTGTTCACCTGAGTGTGTGTGTGTGTGTGTGTTCACCTGCGTGTGTGTGTTTGTGTGTGTGTGTGTGTTTGTGTGTGTGTGTTCACCTGCGTGTGAGTGTGTGTGTTCACCTGTGTGTGTGTGTGTGTTCACCTGTGTATGTGCGTGTGTTCACCTGTGTATGTGTGTGTGTGTGTGTGTGTGTGTTCATCTGTGTGTGTGTTCACCTGTGTATGTGGGTGTGTGTGTTCACCTGTGTATGTGTGTGTGTTCACCTGTGTATGTGTGTGTGTGTGTTCACCTGTGTGTGTGTGTGTTCACCTGCGTGTGTGTGTGTGTGTTCACCTGTGTGTGTGTGTGTGTGTGTCTGTGTGTGTGTGTGTGTGTTCACCTGCGTGTGTGTGTGGGTGGGTGTGTGTGGGTGGGTGTGTGTGTGTGTGTTCACCTGCGTGTGTGTGTGTGTGTTCACCTGTGTGTGTGTGTGTGTGTTCACCTGCGTGTGTGTGTTTGTGTGTGTGTGTGTGTGTTCACCTGCGTGTGTGTGTGTTCACCTGTGTGTGTGTGTGTGTGTGTGTGTTCACCTGTGTATGTGCGTGTGTGTGTGTGTGTGTGTGTTCACCTGTGTATGTGTGTGTGTGTGTGTGTGTGTGTGTGTTCACCTGTGTGTGTGTGTGTGTGTGTTCACCTGTGTATGTGTGTGTGTGTGTTCACCTGTGTGTGTGTGTGTGTGTGTGTGTTCACCTGTGTATGTGTGTGTGTTCACCTGTGTGTGTGTGTGTGTGTGTGTGTGTGTGTTCACCTGTGTATGTGTGTGTTCACCTGTGTATGTGTGTGTGTTCACCTGTGTGTGTGTGTGTGTGTGTGTGTTCACCTGTGTATGTGTGTGTGTTCACCTGTGTGTGTGTGTGTGTTCACCTGCGTGTGTGTGTGTTCACCTGTGTGTGTGTGTGTGTTCGCCTGTGTATATGTGTGTGTTCACCTGTGTGTGTGTGTGTGTGTGTGTGTGTGTTCACCTGTGTATGTGTGTGTTCACCTGTGTATGTGTGTGTGTTCACCTGTGTGTGTGTGTGTGTGTTCACCTGTGTATGTGTGTGTGTTGACCTGTGTGTGTGTGTGTTCACCTGTGTGTGTGTGTGTGTTCACCTGCGTGTGACGCTGCTGTTGTGCTCCAGGATCTCCGGATGTGTGTGTGTGTGTGTGTGTGTGTGTGTGTTCACCTGTGTATGTGTGTGTTCACCTGTGTATGTGTGTGTGTTCACCTGTGTGTGTGTGTGTGTGTGTTCACCTGCGTGTGTGTGTGGGTGTGTGTGTGTGTGTTCACCTGCGTGTGTGTGTGTGTGTTCACCTGTGTGTGTGTGTGTGTGTTCACCTGCGTGTGTGTGTTTGTGTGTGTGTGTGTGTGTGTTCACCTGCGTGTGTGTGTGTTCACCTGTGTGTGTGTGTGTGGTCACCTGTGTATGTGCGTGTGTGTGTGTGTGTTCACCTGTGTATGTGTGTGTGTGTGTGTGTGTGTGTGTGTGTGTGTTCACCTGTGTGTGTGTGTGTTCACCTGTGTATGTGTGTGTGTGTGTGTTCACCTGTGTGTGTGTGTGTGTGTGTTCACCTGTGTATGTGTGTGTGTTCACCTGTGTGTGTGTGTGTGTGTGTGTGTGTGTGTGTTCACCTGTGTATGTGTGTGTTCACCTGTGTATGTGTGTGTGTTCACCTGTGTGTGTGTGTGTGTGTGTGTGTTCACCTGTGTATGTGTGTGTGTTCACCTGTGTGTGTGTGTGTGTGTGTGTGTGTGTGTGTGTGTGTGTGTGTGTGTGTTCACCTGTGTGTGTGTGTGTGTGTGTGTGTGTGTGTGTTCACCTGTGTATGTGTGTGTGTTCACCTGTGTGTGTGTGTGTGTGTGTGTGTTCACCTGTGTATGTGTGTGTTCACCTGTGTATGTGTGTGTGTTCACCTGTGTGTGTGTGTGTGTGTGTGTGTGTTCACCTGTGTATGTGTGTGTGTTCACCTGTGTGTGTGTGTGTATGTGTGTGTGTTCACCTGTGTGTGTGTGTGTTCACCTGTGTGTGTGTGTGTGTTCACCTGCGTGTGACGCTGCTGTTGTGCTCCAGGATCTCCGGATGCGTTTCGTCTGGATTCTGTGAGCTTCTGTTCTCTGAAGATCTTCTTATGAACATGCTGTTCTTGGCCTTGACTGCGACTCCACTGATCTCCTGCTGATATCTGACGCACAAACACACACACTCACACACCGCTCTACATATGACTCAATATGATGCAATTATCCACAACCTGACGGAGGAAAAGTGCTGATTTATGTTTATAGGAAGAGTTTATGCCTGTCACACACCACGCAACTCAAATGAAAGTGAAAGGCTGAAAACACTTTCACGTTTGTTTAAAGACGATATCTGGATGCTTTCTGTGAAACAACAGAAGCAACTTTATACACTTCAACAAGTTCCAGAAAGCTCACAAACAATCAACAGAAACCCTTTCATATTAATATTTACAAGGCAATCATTTCAGATGATGCATGTCCACTAGATTATTTCAGTTCAGTCATTATACTATTATCATTACTAATGGCACACAAATAATATAGTTTATTATTGTTTCTGAAATAAGACTTTCGTCACTGAATTCAGAAGCTTTAAATAAATACAGAAGTTCATAATGTTTCCATCTGATTTTATAAAGCAAAGCTTGACATGAGCAAGAGAACAGCTGTATTTCAGAAGTTAATCAGAATTCATATTTACCATCAGAGATGAAACAGTGGTGGCGATCAAACAAACTTATTTAGTTAGAAGGAAATGAAAGCACAAATAAAACAAATTTGCTTTAAGAGCCGGAGCAGAACAGCTTTAACAAGAAATACATCAACTTCTGAGTTTCTAAAGCTTGCAAACGTTACCTCAAATACTGTCTCCAGAGAAACTCACAGACAACATCATCAGCTCGACACTAAAGCACAGTCACTCGAGCTTCTCGAAGTCATACGTGGAGATTACACTGAAGACACTGACACTTGCTGAACTGGTTTCTGCTTGATCCAGTCTAATGAGCCTCTATGGAAACCTGATTAACACGCCTGCGTTCACTCATGCAAACAACACTAACAGACAACTGTGTTTAAAACACCTTTTAATAAATTATCTGAATATTAATATTATTTACATAATCATAAAAATCTGTTAGATGGTAAAAATAGGCTACATGTGGTACACAAATAAGAAATAGGTATGAAGATAATTAGTTTAAATCTTTATGTTTGTTTAATTGTTTTGTTTAATTCAGCAAATGATCAGTGAAGAAGCTTTACATTCAGAACATGTTGAACATCAACCTCAGAAGGTCAATATTATATAAGTTTGTTCTGGGATTTGAGCCTCTTAATAATAATAATAATAATAATAATAATAATAATAATAATAATAATAATAATAATAATAATAATAATAATAATAATAATAATAGCAGTACTTCCGGTGCTCTGGCCCTAACAATGATAATAAACACCAAATGCACAATATTTCCGGAAAACAAACTGGTGTTGCTCCACAAATCATCAACTTTGACCCAAAACATCATACGTGTGAATTCCTGAATGAACTGCTGCCAGCGACACTAGAACTCGATTGGCCTAATGTGGCGTGTGAAGGTGAACTGTAGCCAGAGGGCTCGTCTTTTACTGCAGTAATGATTTCACTGTGATAAAAATGCACACAGACTGGTTGAGATTGTATAAGAACTCGCTCTTCTGTTTGTGTAAAGCACTTTCAGTTACTGCAATAGCATGTACATTCGTATTTAAACACATGCCATTGGAATAATTAACATTTTTTATGTTTGCAAAAGTCTTTTCTGCTCACCAAGGCTGCATTTATCTGATAAAAATACAGTTAAAATCAGTGACATAATATTATAATTGAAAAGAAATGCAAAGTTCTGTCATGAAACTCTAGATGGCACAGGCTGATAGGTATTTAACCCAGTCACGTCACTCTCAGCTGGTTCCCACTGTATGGCTCCCACCCTCCACCTTCCCCAGCTCCACCTGTATAGATCTGTTATGGGGTAATTCATATATGCTTGTACAGTAGCAGCATGTCTTGTTTGCTCACAGCAGCGTGTATTTATTGTCAGTAGCAAGTTTTGTACTTTATCAGCAGCAGCAGCAATAATCAATACTCAAATCGCTTCTATGTAAAGTGTTTTGAGTGTTGAGAAAAGCGCTATATAAATGTAATGAATTATTATTATTATTATTAATCAACAGCAGCAGCAGCTGTCACGGTAGACGTATTCACTGGTTCCTTCTAGTCTTGTGTTTATGTTGTTGTATGAGTGCACGTGTGTGAAAGGCGTGTGTAAGAGGCGTGTCTGTATGTCATTACCCGATCCGCTCCAGCTGCTCATCATCACATCACCAGCTGCAGTCGATCTCACCATGCTACTTATACTCACCGCTGTTCTCTCATCTTTATCAGATCGTTGTTTGATGTTTCCCCGTCTGGTCTTCTGGTTCATGTTCCTGCCTGGTGTTCCTGTTCGTCGTCTTCCTTGTGGATTTTGTCGTCTCACCGTCTGTCTGCACTTCACCGGATTTGGCCATCGAAGTCCCTGCGTCACCATTCCACCATCTGACTTACTGTTCTGGACTTTGCACTTCTAAAATAAACACTGTTAACTCGCGTTTGCTTCCTGTGATCTGTAACCATGACAGAACGATCTAACCGTGGAATGGAAGCAGCGAGCGTCTCTCACTCTTCATTAGAAGACTTCATTCATCACAGCATCCAAAGAATGGACTCGCAGGAGAAGGATATCGGCGATACGGGCAGAGCAGTTCAAGTCTTGGTGACGCAGGTGTCCGAGCTCACCCAGCAGATCCAGCGCCTACGGATTCCCACTGCGCCACCCACACCAGCCGTTCCCCCCGTACCCACCAGGAAGCCCCTCCCAGTCTGAACCCCGGCTACCGGTTCCAGAAGCCTACTCAGGTGAACCATCACACTGCAGAGCATTTCTCACCCGGTGTTCCATGCACTTCGCTCTTAAACCTCGTACTTTCCAGAACGAGCAGGCCAAGGTGGCGTTCGTTTTAACATTGCTGACTGGGAGAGCGGCGCCTTGGGGAACGGCGGTGTGGGAGAACCAACACCCGTGCTGCGCCTCGTTCCAGACACTCTCCGCCGAGATGAAGCAGGTGTTTGACCGGGCGGTCTCGTGAAGAGAGGCGGCCAGAGCATTGGCCGAACTACGGCAAGGAGAGAAATCAGTATCCGATTTTTCTATCGAATTCCGGACCTTGGCGGCGGAGTGTGGATGGAACGAGGAGGCACAGTGGGATATGTTCCTGCATGGGCTGCCTGACCACGTCCAGAAGGAGATCTACGCCCTGGATCTTCCCACCACTCTCAATGGACTGATCGACTTGGCTCTGCGGGTGGACAGCCGGCTATCCAGAGTCGAGCGTCGGGTGACGCCCACTCGCTACCTTGGGGGTTTCGACGGTCCAAGATCCAGCAGCAGGGACGTGGTCAGCCCCACTTACGATCATGAGCCCATGCAGGTGGGTCGAGCTCGGCTTTCCCGAGAGGAGAGGGAGAGGCGGAGATCCCAGGGCCTTTGCCTGTACTGTGGCGGAGCCGGACATTTCGCCCACAACTGCCCGGTAAAAGGCCAAGCCCGATAGTAAACCTGAGGCTACTATCGGGTGGGATCTCCGCCAGGAAGACCTCATCTACGACTACATAGACCTCCACCCTCCTCTCGGTAAGACTAAGATGGTCAGTCCACCAGCACGATTGTCGAGCACTATTGGATTCGGGGGCCGAAGGTAATTTTATGGACCATAATTTTGCACGCAGATTTCAGATTCCTCTCAAACCCCTCACTCATCGGATTGCAGTTCACGCACTTAATGGTCAGGAGCTTCCCACTATTTCATTATCCACTGAAGAAATCACTCTCATCACCTCTGGCAATCACACGGAAACTATTTCATTCTTTATTCTGGACTCACCCCTGGCACCTGTTGTTCTTGGACATCCATGGCTCATCCGACATAACCCCCGTGTGGACTGGATTAACAAGTCTGTGCTGGAGTGGAGCAAGGAATGTCATAAGTCTTGTCTCATGTCTGCTTGTTCGTCTGTACCTGTTTCTGTGTTTCAGGAGGAAGCAGGGGATCTGTCTAACGTGCCCGTGGAGTATCTGGACCTGAAGGAAGTGTTCAGTAAGTCTTGTGCTGCTTCTCTTCCTCCGCATCGTCCCTACGACTGTGCAATAGACTTACTGCCAGGTACGTCTCCGCCTAAGGGCAAGTTATATTCACTTTCGATTCCCGAAAGAGAGGCTATGGAGAAATATATTTCTGATTCTCTAGCAACCAAGTTAATTCGCCCTTCCTCTTCTCCAGCGGGGGCGGGGTTCTTTTTTGTGGGGAAGAAGGATGGTTCTCTGCGACCTTGCATTGATTACTGAGGGCTGAATAACATCACGGTAAAGAATACTTATCCTTTGCCGTTGATGTCTTCAGCTTTCGAGAGGTTGCAGGGAGCATCCATCTCCACGAAATTGGACTTACGTAATGCTTATCATTTGGTCCGCATTAGGGAGGGTGATGAGTGGAAAACTGCCTTTAACACCCCCAGGGGGCACTTTGAATACTTGGTCATGCCTTTCGGGCTGTCCAACTCCCCAGCAGTTTTCCAGGCACTGGTCAATGACGTGTTGCGAGATATGATCGATCAGTTAATTTATGTCTACCTGGATGACATATTGATTTTTTCTTCGTCTCTCCAGGAACATGTGCAGCACGTCCGACGAGTGCTTCAGAGGTTGCTAGAGAATGGGCTTTTTGTCAAGGCGGAGACATGCGAATTTCATGCACAGTCTGTTCCTTTTCTAGGGTATATCGTGTCGTCTGAGGGAATGCGGATGGACCCTGAGAAGATTAAGGCTGTGGTAGATTGGCCAAGTCCAGATTCCCGCAAGGCCCTGCAGAGGTTTCTGGGGTTCGCCAATTTTTACCGGCGATTCATTCGCAACTTCAGCCAGCTAGTCGCGCCTCTGACTGCCTTGACCTCCCCCAGAACTGCGTTCAGGTGGTTGGACACAGCCGAGGCTGTGTTTAAGAAACTGAAAGGCCGCTTTGTTTCAGCCCCCATTCTCATCACCCCTGATTTATCACGTCAGTTCGTGGTGGAGGTCGACGCATCAGAGGTGGGAGTAGGGGCAGTGTTATCCCGGCGTTCACCTGTAGACGACAAGATGCACCCTTGCGTTTTTATCCCATCGTTTATCCCCAGCCGAGAGCAATTACGACATTGGTAATAGAGAGTTGTTGGCAGTCAAGTTGGCGTTGGAGGAGTGGCGCCACTGGTTAGAAGGGTCGGGGGTACCTTTTATCGTCTGGACTGATCATAAGAACCTCGAATATATCAGAACTGCAAAAAGATTGAACTCCAGGCAGGCTCGGTGGGCACTTTTTTTCGGTCGTTTTGATTTTTCCCTGTCATACCGTCCGGGGTCCAAGAACATCAAACCCGACTCTCTATCTCGTATATTTGATTCTTCCGAACGCCCGTCCACTCCCGAGTGTATTTTACCCGAAACCATATTTGTTTCAACGCTCACATGGGAGGTCGAGGCGAAGGTCAAGAAGGCCTTAGAAGGGGTAACGCCTCCGCCCGAGTGCCCACCGAATCGGTTATTTGGGCTGGAGGGATTACGGTCAGACGTTATCCAGTGGGGTCACGGTTCCAACATAGCTTGTCATCCAGGAGTTAATCGCACTGGGTTCTTAGTCAAGCAACGATTCTGGTGGCCACTTATGGCTCGTGACATTCACGATTTTGTTTTGGCTTGCTCAGTTTGCGCCACTGGTAAGTCTTCCAATCGACCCCCAGACGGGTTACTCCAGCCGCTGTCAGTACCTTCGAGACCCTGGTCCCATATCGCTCTAGATTTTATTACCGCCCTCCCACCCTCCCAGGGTAACACAGTAGTGATCTGTAACCATGACAGCAGCAGAATCTATAATCATCAGCAGCAGAAGAATATATAATTATCATCAGCAGAAGAATCTATAATCATCATCATCAGCAGAATCTATAATCATCAGCGGCAGAAGAATCTATAATCATCATCATCAGCAGAATCTATAATCATCATCAGCGGCAGAAGAATCTATAATCATCATCAGCAGCAGAATCTATAATCATCATCAGCAGCATAATAATATATAACCAGCAGCAGAAGAATCAATAATCATTATCAGCAGGAGAAGAATCTATAATCATCATCAGCAGCAGAATCTATAATCATTATCAGCAGGAGAATCTATAATCATCATCAGCAGCAGAAGAATCTATAACCAGCAGCAGCAGCAGAAGAATCTATAATCATCATCAGCAGCAGAATATATAATCATCAGTAGCAGAAGAGTCTATAATCATCATCAGCAGCAGAAGAATCTATAACCAGCAGCAGCAGCAGAAGAATCTATAATCATCATCAGCAGCAGAATATATAATCATCAGTAGCAGAAGAGTCTATAATCATTATCAGCAGGAGAAGAATCTATAACCAGCAGCAGCAGCAGAAGAATCTATAATCATCAGCAGCAGCAGAATATATAATCATCAGTAGCAGAGGAATCTATAATCATCAGTAGCAGAGGAATCTATAATCATCATCAGCAGCAGAAGAGTCTATAATCATCATCAGCAGAAGAATCTATAATCATCATCAGCAGAAGAGTCTATAATCATCAGCAGCAGAAGAATCTATAATCATCAGCAGCAGAAGAAGAATCTATAATCATCAGCAGCAGCAGAATCTATAATCATCAGCAGCAGAAGAATCTATAATCATCAGCAGAAGAATCTATAATCATCAGCAGCAGAATCTATAATCATCAGCAGCAGAAGAATCTATAATCATCAGCAGAAGAAGAATCCATAATCATCATCAGCAGCAGAATCTATAATCATCAGCAGCAGAAGAAGAATCTATAATCATCATCAGCAGCAGAATCTATAATCATCAGCAGCAGAAGAATCTATAATCATCATCAGCAGCAGAATCTATAATCATCAGTAGCAGAGGAATCTATAATCATCAGTAGCAGAAGAATCTATAATCATCAGTAGCAGAGGAATCTATAATCATCAGTAGCAGAAGAATCTATAATCATCAGCAGAAGAATCTATAATCATCAGTAGCAGAGGAATCTATAATCATCAGTAGCAGAGGAATCTATAATCATCAGCAGCAGAAGAATCTATAATCATCAGCAGCAGAAGAATCTATAATCATCAGCAGAAGAATCTATAATCATCAGCAGCAGAATCTATAATCATCAGCAGCAGAATCTATAATCATCAGCAGAAGAATCTATAATCATCAGCAGCAGAATCTATAATCATCAGCAGCAGAATCTATAATCATCAGCAGCAGAATCTATAATCATCAGCAGAAGAATCTATAATCATCAGCAGCAGAATCTATAATCATCAGCAGAAGAAGAATCTATAATCATCAGCAGCAGAAGAATCTATAATCATCATCAGCAGAAGAATCTATAATCATCATCAGCAGAAGAAGAATCTATAATCATCATCAGCAGAAGAAGAATCTATAATCATCATCAGCAGAAGAAGAATCTATAATCATCAGCAGCAGAAGAATCTATAATCATCATCAGCAGAAGAATCTATAATCATCATCAGCAGAAGAAGAATCTATAATCATCATCAGCAGAAGAATCTATAATCATCAGCAGCAGAAGAATCTATAATCATCAGCAGCAGCAGAATCTATAATCACCAGCAGCAGAAGAATCTATAATCATCAGCAGCAGAAGAATCTATAATCATCAGCAGAAGAAGAATCTATAATCATCATCAGCAGAAGAATCTATAATCATCAGCAGCAGAAGAATCTATAATCATCATCAGCAGCAGAATCTATAATCATCATCAGCAGCAGCAATAACAGCAGTTTAGCAGATCTATTCCACCAAGACCAAACACATTAACAGTCATATTCATTGCCACGCCAAACAAACACTCTGAGAGTTGTCATGACAGAACTGTTGATAGTGGGAAGTACAACACATTTCTCACAAACAATTGTTTAGCATAGTAGGTTATACATATCACATAATATTAGAATAGGTACCCCTTAGTTTCAAAATACTTACAATATAAATCATTTGTAATGATCCAGGTTGTTACCCCTTTATTCCCTAAATTTTGCATATTGTTCCCTTATACCTACATACTGTTATTGGTACACTATTATTACGAAAGGGCACGCTGTAAATTTCCTTTACTTACACTGTAACTGCGGGCTGCATATCTAAAGCGTTACCAAACTGTTTTGTATGTGAATATATTGTAAAATGTAATTTATTCCTGTGTTCCTAACTGAATTTTCAGCATTTTGCTGCATAAATATTCTGTAACATTATAAATGTCCTGACTGTGACTTTTGAACAATTTAATGCAGCCTTGTTAAATTAAAATATTAATTTCTTTGAAAAAACATTACTGTCCCCAAACGTTTGAACAGTAGAGTAAATGCAGTATATTTATTCTTATACAGTATATATACTGTATGTGTGTGTATATAAAACAGGGAACATACTTGAAAGGTTCTCTCAAAGTTATGAACAAACTTTCTTCCTGTAATGTTAATAGAATATTTGTTCAAAGTTATCTGGTCTTTAATAATGTTCTCAAAACATTAGCACACAAATTTAAATTTTATTCCTGAAACATTTGAGTTAGAGGTTCGGTTTTTTTCTTTATGTTTTTTAAATGTAACATTTTTTTTTTAAATGTTACCACTTGTTCAGAGAACATTCAATAGTAAAATTCCCATATTGTTTGCAAAATTCAAATAAAATCAAATGGAATGTTTCCTTAACATTCATATAACCAAGAAAAAGGTTTTGTGTTATTATGTTTTAGAGGAACAATCCAGAAGATTAGAAGATTTAAGAGTCCCTGTACAATCTCATCCAAACACAAACACTCACCCTGAGCTGTCCAGAGAAAATTTCCTGTTTGCTCTTTTACTTCCCATCATGCGTGAGATTCAGACGTGTTTCCATTGAGCGTCGGTCTGCAGATCTGTGCATTATATCCATTAGAACTCACTGCAGATAGTAGAACCTGTGACCACGCCCACCCGACAGAGCAACGCCCACATGACACAGAGCCACACCCACCTGGCACAGAGCCACACCCACTTCTAGACTCGGCCACACCCGCCAACCGTCAAGCCGAGTCTCCTTCATTTATACAGCGCTTTAACAATATAGAGTTTCACAGCAGCTTTACAGTGATAATAGGAGATTACAGTAACAGAGATTGTTTAGGCTTTACAGCAGATCTAGAATAAAGTTATTGTCCAGATAAAGTTAGTTTTGATTGATTCACTTCCGTTGTAAAGATCATTAGTTATTAACTTAGCAACCGCTAACACACACCGTTCTAACAGAAAACACAAACTTGAATGTGTTCTGGACGTTCATTCACACACAACAGTGTTTGAGCTCGAGAACACAAACTTTGAAACAGATTTCAAGGTGCAAGTTTGGAAATATTTTGAAAAACGTTATCATCTCCGATTAAACTTAAAAATCGTGAATCTGTGAAAACGGTGACAGAGTGCACATGCATATTATGTGTTTAGTATATAGATATGAGCGTTTGAATATATATGTGCGCAGGCGTGTAGTCTTTCTTTACAAATTACATCACCAAATTACTTGTCTGGCAGAATAATACAGAATTTTCAGTCGTTTCCACGGATCCATGCGAACTGGAATCATTTTGTTAATATTTTATCTGTACAGAGGTGAAGGGAAAGCGTTACCATGGCTGTGTCTGAAACATGGACAATCTTGGCATCTCTGGTAGTTTTTGATTAAAACTTTGTTTTGTTTCATGTCAGTGTTTCTTGATCATTAAAAGTGATGTTAACCAGAACCTTCATATAAATCACAGTCTGATTGAGCACCACTGTTTCAGATGACACCCATGTGGGTTTGTTTGCCCCGCCCACCATCCCACTGAGGCCACGCCCACCAGCCCACTGAGGCCACGCCCACTGGATCAGTGTGTTCTTCTAAAGCACATGACCGGGGCGCACCTGCACGGATCAGGTGTCACACAAACACTAACTCATCAGGTCTGGATAGAGCAGATGCTATCAGACACACGAGAGACGATGATGAAACGATGATCTCTCAGGAATTCACAGTCATTGCAGAAGAAGAACGAGAAAGCACATGAGACTCTACAGGAATACATGAGAAACACACTTATAAATTCATTCATTTTATATTTTCATTCTTTCAGCTGGTCCATCAGATGACATTAATATTATTATCAGGATTGTGGGAAATTCAGATACAAATACCAATCAGATACAGGAACGTTAGGAGACAGGAAGTTACACAGATACAAACAGGATGTTCCTCTACATATGTCAAAATTACTTCCATGTTCCAATGAGGACAACTAGCACACACACACACACACACACACACACACACACACACACACACACACACACACACACACACACACACACACACTCTCTCTGTACATGCTACCCTTAGGAGATATCATTAGGAAGCATGGCATTAGTTTTCACTGTTATGATGATACTCAGCTCTATATTTCTTCACACACCAAAAAAATTTACCAATCCACCAAATTAACGGAATGCATAGCTGATATAAACAATTCAATGACTAGTAATTTCCTACTAACAGTTTTTTTGACAATCTCTAGGCCTAATTTCTCGATACATTGGTCAGTTTTCCTACAGAACAACAGACTCTTTTCAAAACTGTTCAACTTAAGTTCAAAACCTGATATAATACAAAACTGAATAAGACAGAAATTTGCTACATGTCTACAGTAAAACCATATTGAAATATATTCTAAATAGGAAAAATCAAATACTATCAAAGCAATTGGACGTATCACAGGTGTTAGTCTTTCAGTTAAAGAGGAAACTTAGGAATGATTTCTATTAAGAAATATGTCCTAGCGATTGTAAAAAAAAAACTATAATTGTGTGTGTGTCACATTAGCATAATGAAATTACATCCCACAGAAAATTAACAGCAAAGGTCAAGAATTTCATTAAATAATACATTCAATTTCGGGGTTTTTTTCACCGAACCCTATCGTAAACCCCCAGAACACGTGGAATATACGACACGAGATCATTCTGTGATGCTTTTGTGTCTTTTTTTAAAGCTTGATGTTGATTGCTATTCGCATTAAAGAAAGACGGGCGAACGACATGAGAACAACACCAGGGTGAGTAAAGTATGACCTTCACTTTAGGTGAACGACCCCTGTGCCACGAGCTCCTCGGTTCTGTAGATATCAGCCCTCACACACTCATATCAGATACTGGAAACAACACAGTTTGAAGTTATTCTAACAAACGAGAAACAAATCAGTAAAATAATAAAGGAAGTCAGTCACGCAGAAAAACACAATGAAATGAGCAGAACAATGAGCAGTTTCTGCTGTCAGAGGATTCAGTTTTATCAACAGCTTCTCCAGATGAAGCTCATTCTGTGTGTGTGTGTGTGTGCGTGTGTGTGTGTGTGTGTGTGCGTGTGTGTGTGTGTGTGTGTGTGTGCGTGCGTGTGTGTGTGTGTGTGTGTGTGCGTGTGTGTGTGTGTGCGTGCGTGCGTGCGTGCGTGCGTGCGTGCGCGTGCGTGCGTGCGTGCGTGCGTGTGTGTGTGTGTGTGTGTGTGCAGATTCCAAGATTGAAGAGCTTATTCATTTCTGGTTATAATTTTACAGAGGAGGGCTGTAAGATTAAAGTTTTAAGATCATTGGTAAATATAGAGACTTTCCCTTGTAAAGTTAAAAAGAGACCTCTTATATTTGATTTCCCGAAAGACAAAGTGTGCCAAATTAGAACAAGATTTCTCACTTTTCCTCTTTTTCCAAAGGTAAAAGAGGTTCAGTTTAAAATTATTAATGATATTTATCCTTGTAATGATTTCCTCAGACACAGATTTAATATGGATTGCAATGAGTGCTCTTTTTGTGAAGCAGACATAGAGTCGTTGGAACATTTATTTTATTTATGCAAATTCTCAAAGAAATTCTGGGATGACCTTTATGTTTGGTTAAATTTGAAATATGTAATACCTGACTTTAATTTTAAAACTATAAAGTATTTGTCTTTTTCTTCGAATTATGATCATGAATTTTTGGTGAACAATATTGTGATGTTGGCCAATTACTTCATACACAAATGCAGATTCTTTAAGAACAATCCCACTTTCTTACTTTTCCATAAAGATTTAATGATCTTCTTCAAATCTTTAAGACTTGTGCATAACAAAAGAGCCCCTAAATTATATAATCTTTTGAAGGTATTTTTTGATGATAACCCCCTTGTGTAGTATTTTATTTATTATTTATTTTACTTTCTGTTTTTTTGTGTTTTATTTAGATTCATGGTGTTTGTTTATATTTTGTGCTGCTATTTGGACTTCTTTGTAATCGAATAAGATTTGTATCTTAAGGTTTGTTTGGTGTTTGTATCTTTCTTTAAGCAATAAAAAAAAAAAAAAAAATGAAAAAAAAAGAAAAAAAAAAAAAAAAAAAAAAAAGTGTGTGTGCGTGCGTGCGTGCGTGCGTGCGTGCGCGTGTGCGTGTGTTGCGTTACACAACCTCACCCCCTCTGAGACACATTAGAGCATCTCACACCTGCGCGCACACACACACACTCACCTGCGCACACACACTCACAGACACACACACACACACACACACACTCACCTGCGCACACAAACCTAACCCTAACTTGAACATGATCATCATGGGTCGTGTGAACGCAAAACCAGTGTGTGTGTGTGTGTGTGTGTGATAATGTGTTCCTCATGATGATTTTCAGATCTCAGGTCAGATTGTGTTCAACACAAACATTATGAGTTCAACTGGTTTGTCAGACATTTGGCAGAGTCATGCTGAACACAATATGAATATAATTACAGGTTTAACACTGTAATAAATTATGTTCTTCCTCAGTGTTTCTGTCTTGTTTTCCAGCACAAATATCTAAACATTCTTAAATCAAGCAGTGTTGTGCAAGTTACTTGCATACATTATACATTACTTGTTACTGTTATTTAAAAGTAATTCATTACCATACAATAATACTGTCTCAGAATTGTAATGCGTTACATTATCCTGTATTACTTTTGAGTTACTTTCACCAAAATAGCTATACAGTAGTAGAACTTCACTTTCTAAGGCTGTAACGATATGCGATATGAAACACTCAGATCCACGAACCTGCAGAATCGCGACACACCCCTTCCAACTCCAAGAGTTATCCTTCCCGTCCAGATCCAGTGCGACCACATCTTTAAATTACTGTTAGTATTATTTGAATTTTGAAGTTAACATTATAAAATACGTAGACCTACACCACAAAACTAGTTGAGGATAAATTATTTACAATTGGGGAATTCCAGCATTATGGACGTGACATTTGCAGTCAAAACTTGAAATATAAATTCTCAGAAAATGCATTTAATACCAATATATTGAAACGTCTGTTTATCCATAGGCTCCTCCCTGAAAGGAGTCCAGACATTAGAAAAATATCAGTCTACACATGCGTTTTATATTTAATATGAGGGAAATACACACGCATGCATGCGTGACATTTTTTTGTAATTCTGTGAATTACACTGCGCAAATCAACAGTAATACTACCCACCGGATGAAGAAGGGTTGGCTCTCCACAGAACATAAAATAGTCATTTTATTTTATTTTTCTTGTTCACATTTATGAGGAAAAAACAATGTAGCCTACGTGAAAGTTCTCCGTTACAGACGCGACCGCTCTGAATCGGCACTAAAAGACTGTTTTAAAACTTTCACAGAGACCTTACACAGAAGACACAAAGCCTTTCTTTAAAGTGAATTTCGATTTGTACAAATTGTATCTTAATTTTAATCAATGTTTCATCAACCAATTACCTGGATTTAATAAATAAGAAGTAAATATAGCAGACAATAGATCAGGACACGGAGGCGCCTGCGCGTGAACTGGAGCGCGTCTCATAAATTAACCGAAACTCAGCGTATAAGGTAGCCTACTTCACAGACCTGAAAAATATATCTATATTGAAATGTCTACTTGTAAACAGAACAATTCAAAACGAAAGAAAATGGACTGCTCTCTGCTTATCTGTATGAAATGTGCATTTCTCTCTGGCGCATTTATACTGCGAAGATCGCGAGTCAGCAACGTCAACTTCATCTTTATTAATAAACAATTAAAATGTCTCCTTGCTATGTTTGACATATTCATAATCATTGCTTTTGCCGGTTCTTTGTGACAGCTTTCTGTGCTTTATCGGCAGCGCCGCCGCCACACTCATCATGTTGTTACGTGAACGCGTCACCACCGCATCGAAAACATGATTGCGAGATGAAAACAAGAAAAATACCACATAAACATAGCCTAACTGTTTAGAAAGAAAACACAGAACAAGAGTAGCCTAATGCGCATACGTCCATCTCGCATACAGTCTTCTTCATGCCATCTTCACCCATTAGCCGCTTTTCCACTGGCCAGTGCGAGCACAGAGGCCGAAATCATGCCTCACGGCACTCCTGAATAAATCACTATAGGCTGATAAATCAGAGGCTGCCATTTAGTCTTTATTTACAAACTTGGACACCACACGCCACACGGCTATTGACTGACCACGAACAGGTAACAAGCCTCTTTCACACAGAGATTCCGGAAAATACACGGATAAAGTGACCCGGGATTTGACCCGGGTTCGTTTGATTTTGGTTCATTCACACTGCCAGTGGTTTTCCGGAATCAGAGTGCGTTCACACACAACCCGTAAAAATCCCGTAAAGACACGTGACATCGATGTGACATGTAATGTCTCAGCAGCGTCTATAGTTTGCTTATGAGCTGCGATTTCTCTCTGGAGAAACCACGCTTGTGCATTTTTTTCTCTGATTCGATCATAAACTAGCGCATTACGTACCGTTTCACTGCTTTCACTTCACTTCAGAGTCATCATTACGACACGGCATTGATGACGGCTTTTGTTCACACAGCGCGCGTTCCGGGACTGATCCCGGCAATGTTACTAGATCCCCAACCCGGCATCAATCCCGGCATCAATCCCGGGTCGTGTTTGCGTTCACACAGAAGGCGTTCTGGCAATTTGCCGGCAATTTCCCGGGATCAGCGCGCTGTGTGAAAAGGGCTTCAGCCTACTTGCATTTTTCATTCGTTAATGTCTCGCGGTCTTAGTGTTTATTTTTTTTTTTTACAATTAAAACTAAAAGTGTGTTGTAAAGCAAGGGTAACTGAACATGTACCGAGTAAAATATTACTGAAAATTGATTAGTAATGCCTTACACTACTGCGTTACAGCAAAAAGTAATATGTTACTGTAATGCATTACTTTTGTAACGCATTACTCCCAACACTGAAATCAAGATTCATTTACTGGAGAAGAAAAATGACGTTTTTGGTTAAAACAAGAATATCTGCCAGTGGAGTCAGAAAAATAATCTTAATTCAAAGGGAAAACAATAGGTTTCTGAAACATGAAGGCGGTTATTACCTTAGAAAAAAATTTCTATATAGAACATTACAGGATTCCGTCAGGAGCTTCATAGACACTTTCAGGGGCTCTTAATCTTAAATAAATTTATGAATTTAACAGCTCACTTTAAAGTAAACTTAATTTATTAATAGAAAAAAATTAAATAACCTGTTAAACAGGAACGTATTATGCAATAATTTAAGACATTTCTTATCATAGAACCTTTTCTTCTAGTTCGCATATGATTAATATGACATTAGGTTGAGCGTCGTTTTCATAACACATAAAGTTCAACAACATGAACTTTCACACTGTGTCTGTTTTTATCTTGAACTGAACAGGAATTCTTGAAGATCTGGATATTTCAGTGGGCCGTCTGGAACTGCAGCACAGAACCAACAAAAGCAGGTTTAGGTTGAGAATGTGAGATCAGTGCTGGGATTAAACACACGTGTGTGTGTGTGTGTGTGTGTGTGTGTGTGTGTGTGTGTGATGACGCTCACAATCAAAATAACGAGAGTTCTATCTGGATGCTTTTCAGCTGATGATCTCAACATACATTTGTGTGTAACACCGTGTCCTAACCAGATGCGATAAGATTCCAGCGACAAATCAGTCTGTCCACACTAGACGCGACGTGACGCCGAGATGCGTCAAAATCAATCAAAACCCACAGCCAATCAGAGCAGCGTGTGGGCGGAGTCTAGCGGCACCCGAGAGTAATCCGGACGGCACTCGAGTCGCAAGATAATGGATACATAATCAAATTCACAAATATTATACCATTTAGACAGTATTAAAAATACAAAGGCTACTGAGTTACTAAAACAATATTTGTAAAAGAATAGCCTACACTTGTTTGTTAACATGTTTGAACGTTCTTGTTTCCATTTGTTTAATATCAAGATCTGAGGTGAATTATCCTTTTTTGCTTTTACAGCTACAAAGCTGGAGCACTAATGATATTCAAAGTCACATTACACGCTTTTAAAATTAAATAAAGCACATAAACAGTAGCCTACCTGAGATTATCATTGCCACACTTTGTGTTTGTTGTTCCAGCGCGACGTCGCAGAAAAATAGAAACTGTTTCTAAAATATAATCTCGCGTGTCGCGGCTGGTTAGCACAAACTCTTGATTAACGTGGAAAGTGTGTGTGTGGTTAGGACACAGTATAAAGCATTTGCCCTGAAAAAGCCTGATTTTTTTTTTTTTTTTGCATATTTCTCTCATCTCTCATCGTGTCTGTGAGTGTGTGTAGTAGAACTACCTAATGATGAAATGTGACCTAGTGATCACGATCGATCCACTCAGTTTAACTGATGCATAAAAATGAACATGGAATCGCAGACGATTCAAATAAATCGTCAGTTTCATCACAAATCACTGAAGAAATAAAAGACGACACACACTTCTTCACGTCAGTATAGTCGTTCTGTTTTAATACAAAGTCGACATATTATCTACACATATGATCTGAAATCAGTAAGCAGAGAAAAGTGAAGCACTACGTAGTCATCAGCTCTCGGCCCTCGTTCCCTCGTCTGATCATGTGTTGGTTCGACAGATTGTGGGATTATTCCTGTGCTTTTGTCTTCAAAGGAACTTTTTAATTAGAGAGAATATTTGACTGAGAAACATCAGTCGTGAATGTGCTTTAAATTGAAGAAGAGAGAAACTGTGCTGAAGAAGATCAGAGTCGATCAGATGCTGGATCTGACAGAACATGGTCACTGATCCGCTCATATTTGCCAATATTTGATATTAGATTCACATTGAAAACCACATTCACTTTGGCCGATTAACAGGAGCGTCAGTTTATAACATGTGCTGACAGGATGGAGAATACTTTAGGCAGTTTTGTGTAAAGGTGTGGTCACATAAGTGAAATTTTGTTAGGAAATTATGTTTTGTCTATAGTTTAGTGAACAAATAATGCTCTTCCTCAGTGTTTCTGACTTGTTTTCCAGCACAAATATCTAAACATTCTTAAATCAAGATACATTTACTGGAGAAGAAGCAAAATAACTGAAGATATTAAGTAAAAAATGTATGAAAATGAAGTGAGTTTGAGCTTAACACAAGAACAAATATCCAATGGAGTCAGAAAACTAATATTAATTCAAAGAGAAAACAAGATTATTTTCTGACTCCATTGGCAGATATGTGTTCTTGTTTTAAGCTCAAACTCACTTCATTTTGATACATTTTTCATTTTTAAACATCTTCAGTCATATATCTTGATATAAGAATGTTTGTACTGGAAAACAAGAAAAAAAGAAGAACATCTTTTGCGATGTAATTTCAGCAGTTTTTACACATTTCCACAATTTTGTGGAAAAAGGTCTAATTCTGACTAATTCTAAATTGTTAGCGAAATCTAGGGAAATAAATTTGCATGTATTCCTAGTGAAATGACACACGTGACCACGCCTTAAATCTCACTTGCTGTCAATAAATGTATCGTCCTTACGTCACATTTCAGTCAATCATGTTAACATGGTATTACCCTGCTGGTTTAGTGCAGTTTACCATGGTATGAAAACCTGAAGCTGATCTGATGCTCTTTAACCCCGTGTGTGCTTGCTCTCGCTTCGTTTGACTGATAATGCCGATGAGAACCATGTGACGTCTCAGAACTCCAGCGATTGGCTGAGGTTTGGGCTCTGAGGACCGTTGGCTTCTCTAGAACAATCAGTGCACAGGAAATATATAAAATATCTGAGAGGGTTTACGAAGCACAACACTGTACATCTGAGCCATGTACAGTCACATTAGCCAACTACACCACAGCTCACAAATCATAGTGCAATAAAAATCATGTAAATAAATAGATCCTTAAAAATTCAAGCATATCAACAACAAAATGAAATGAAAAAATCAGGTCGATTAAATATTTGACAACAACGATAATAAGGCTCACTTCACGTCCCGAACCACCTGGTTTCCCACGCTACTCCTAAACATCACGCCTTCGCTAAACTAAACATGACAGGAAGAGTTTCGCGAGTGTGTTCTAGATCTGAGCAGATGTTTCTAGCGTTAGACTGCGATCCGCGATTCCTCCTAGAATGTGTGTGTCGAATCATCTATATGTTCTGGGATGAACAATCGTCTTCCGTCTTGTTACGCAACAGCCGAAAGAGCAAAAGAACATGATACAGATACGAGATTGAAGCATCGAAACTCGCTCGCCTCTCAAACACGCGTAAGCAGCAGAAAGTCTTGTAGAGACACACAAACACAGTATTCACAGGAGTTGATCCGCCTCGCTCCGTTAGGCACAGACGGTGGGAGATTTCGTTTAATTAAACTCCCGCTTAATCGTCCGATGGCAACGATCCCGCCATTCACACGAACGAACAAACGTCTGACGTTGGCAAAGACGGTTCGAAGAAACTCCCACTGAAGGGTGCAGCAATAATCCAGGCTTTTGATTTCATAGTTTCTTGTTGTTTTGCTTTAAATAGATTTTTTTGTACATGTAATATTTTCCTCTTCATCCACGGTTTAATATTTCTAGAAAGCCGACCACAACATTAATATCAATAAGTGAACACTGAGGTAATAGTTTGCGTCTCTGGTGTGTGTCCTCTGCGAGGGTTTGCTGGGGTCGTCGAGGGGAAGCTGTTCTTCACTTGTTCTTGGCCTTCTTCTTCTCTTATGTTGCATAGTGATCAAAACTTCCAAGGTACTCGAGGCCGGCCTGATAGCAGAACTGATACTCGTCCTGCGAACACACACACAGATCTGATCACATGACTGCTGGAGACGAGGTCAACGCCTGGGTCAAACACACCTGAGCCTGTGAACTCTCCAGGAACTAAAGTCACCTCGAATAAGAGTTTCTTCCCTGTTCATCACTAGTGCATTATATTCTCTGTTTGAAAGACTAAAAAGATAACAATAAAAGTGAGAGGTGCTTGCGGTGACAAAACTCTGCACTGGGGTGCTCAGGGTGGTTGCTAGGGCGTTGCTATGTGGTTGTTAGGCAGGTGCTAGGGTGTTGTTAGGATGTGGTGAGTGTTGCTAGGGTGTTTTGGGTAGTTACTGTGGTGTTCTGAATGATTGATAGGGCATTGTGACATAGTTGACAGCCAGTAGCTAGTATGTTGTGGGTGTTGCTAGCGTGCTCTTAGGCAGTTTCTAGGGTGTTATCGATGTTTGCTTTGGTATTGCTATGTGGTTGCTAGACAGTTACTATGGTGGTCCTGGGTGGTTGCAAGGGTGTTGCTATGCAGTTGCTAGGGTGTTCTGGGTGGTCGCTAGGGTGTTGTCTATGGTTGCTAGACCATTACTATGCTGATGTTCTGGGTGGTTGTAAGGATGTTGCTAGGGTGTTTATAGGTGATTGCAAGGGTGGTTGCTAGGGTGTTGCTAGGACATTGTTATGTGCTTGCTAGGTATTTTCAAGGGTATTCTATATGGTTGCTAGGCAGTTGATGGGGTGTTCTGGCAGGTTGCTAGGCTGTTGTCGATGGTTGCTAGACAGTTACTATGGTGATGTTCTGAATGGTTGTAAGGGTGTTGCTAGGCACTTTCTAGAGTGTTTTTGGGTGATTGCAAGGGTGGTTGCTAGTGTTTTGCTAGGACATAGTTATGGAGTTGCTAGGCAGGTTCTAGGGTATTCTAGATAGTTGCTAAGTAGTTGATAGGGTGTTCTGGGTGGTTGCTAGGGCGTTGCCTAGTATGTCTCTGTAAGCACATTTTATCGTTTGATATTTGCTATATAAATAGAACTTTTGAACGGTGATGTGTGTTTACCGTACCTCAGTCTGCACCATCGCCGGCCGTTGCGTGCGCAGCATTTTGACGGTCTGGAAGATGTCGACGGCGCCCTCGTAACGCATGCGCTCCAGCACGATACTGAGAGTGATGAACACACCTGTGCGCCCGACGCCCGCACTGAGAGAGAGAGAGAGAGATGTCTCAGGATTCGGCTCATGTCCCTCTACAAACACTGAGTGTGTGTTTGTGTGTGTGTGTGTGTCTGAGTATCATCATCACCTGCAGTGGACTGTGATTGGTCCATCCTGACCAAACTGCTCCTTGGTTTTATGCACCTGTCCAATGAAATCAATGAAACCCTCCCCTGACTTTGGAACACCTTGTTCTGGCCAATCGGTGAACTGGAACTGTCGGACGGTTCTGGACTGTCCATCCTACGGAAAAAAAGACAACGAGTCTGAACATCTCCAAGTGTGAGAAACACTCTAACTGCTGAGGCACATGATGTCAACGTCCTGAATATAAACACACACGTGACTTTCAATCTCTCTTCATGAGGATCCATGCATCTCATGTGCTTCTAGGGTGTTGTTAGGGTGCTCCAGGGCGGTTGCTAGGGTGTTGCTAGGGTGCTCCAGGGCAGTTGCTAGGGTGTTCTCGGTTGTTGCTAGGATGTTGCTATGTAGGATCTCAGCTGTTTGCTATGGCATTGCTATGTGGTTGCAAGGTAGTTACAATGGTGTTATGGGTGTTTGCACGGGTGTTGCTAGGTTGTACTGGGTGGTTGTTAGGGTGTTCCTAGGCAGTTGCTATGATATAGTTATGTAGTTGCTCTTGATGAGGATTTATGCGTCTCATGTGCTTCTAGGGCATTGCTAGGGTGTTCTGGGTTATTGCTAGGGTGCTCCAGGGCAGTTGCTAGGGTGTTGCTAGGGTGCTCCAGGGCAGTTTCTATGGTGTTCTTGGTTGTTGCTAGGGTGTTGCTATGTAGGAGCTCAGGTGTTTGCTATGGTATTGCTATATGGTTGCAAGGCAGTTAATAGGGTGTTATGGGTGGTTGCAAGGGTGTTGCTAGGTTGTACTGGGTGGTTGTTAGGGTGTTGCTAGGCAGTTGCTATGATATATTTATGTAGTTGCTCTTGATGAGGATTTATGCGTCTCATGTGCTTCTAGGGCATTGCTAGGGTGTTCTGGGTTATTGCTAGGGTGCTCCAGGGCAGTTGCTAGGGTGTTGCTAGGGTGCTCCAGGGCAGTTTCTAGGGTGTTCTTGGTTGTTGCTAGAGTGTTGCTATGTAGGAGCTCAGGTGTTTGCTATGGTATTGCTATGTGGTTGCAAGGCAGTTAATAGGGTATTATGGGTGGTTGCAAGGGTGTTGCTAGGCAGTTGCTAGGCAATTAGGTTCAGTGTTGGCTCAATCCAGGCTCAGTTCTGCTTCAGAACATCATGTGCATGTAAGATCAGATGGTACCGCGGTAAACGACGGCCTGTACTCACCCTGGCGTCGGTGACTTTGAACTCTCTCAGGATGTACTGTGGCATGTTGTATTCTGCCATGGGATCCACCACGAAGTACTGATAGCGAGCCGAACGCTCCGCCGGCCAGTACTGATGACACTTCTCCTGTCGACACACACACACACACGGTACAGAAACTGCTCATATCCTCATGAAAACTAGGATGAAAAATCTTCCTTGACCAGCTTTTATTTCTCCATGACTGAGACGAGATGACATCATTACGACTACATCAACATGCAATATCGTGATGAAAAAATACAAGACTAAAATATAGTTTAAAACATAAAAACTTTACCAAAATCGCTCAATAATTTCTTCAACAAAAAAAGAGCAGAAAAATAATATAGAATGTTTTTAAAAAGCCACTACGAGCTTTCACGCATGTGAAACATGTATAAAAATTTAAAAAAATGTGTCAAAGTGAGTTTGAGCTTGAAACTAGAACAAATATCTGGCAATGAAGTCAGAAAAATAACTTGTTTTCCCTTTGAAATTTTTTCTGACTCCATTGGCAGATATTTGGTCTTGTTTCAAACACAAACTCACTTCATTTTAAAGCAACACCAAGTAACTTTTCCTCTGCGGTCGCCCTACAGGTTGGAAGCGGAATTGTCCATTACCGCTGTCGTAAATAATTTAACCTAGCGCAGCCGACTGTCGCACGCGCACGCTCTCTGTTTATCCAGCACCGGCTTTGGAATCAACAATGGCCACAGACAAGGTAGAGTATGATGCATGATTTTATGAAAGTATGATGTATTGCGACATCACAAACGAAGTACGCTCCACCTATCGGCAACTGTAACGCTTGCCATAAAGCAAGTCAAATTAGTAGTTTTCTTATGTCTCATTAGAACTACAGAAATGCGACCCGATCTGGCAATCTTACATAGCGTGGATATATCAGATAAAGGACCGCAAAGCTGTGGCATAAGTGCATTTCACCATGTCACGACTTGATGAACCACTGAAACGATTTTGGAAACATTATTTTAAGGTAAAAATTCTTACTTAGTGTTGCTTTAATACATTTTTGTCTTAATATCTTCAGTTATTTTGCTTCTTCTCCAGTAAATGTATCTTGATTTAAGAATGTTTAGATATTTGTGCTGGAAAACAAACAGAAACACTGAGGAAGATCATGATTTTTTGCAGTGTAATAAATCCAAACATGATCTCGACTGGATTGTTCGTGATTGTTGTTGCTTTTTTACTGTTGTTTAAATAGAAAAAAACATTTAATAGAATTATTGGAATTACTCACTGTTTTAGCTTTTAAGAGAAGCTTTCGAGTTTTACCAGTTTTCATAATATAGAGAGTGTGTTAACTTATATGATAATATTATAAATCAGGAAATGAGTCAACATTCTGTTGATTTGTGCTTACAAGTGAAAGTGCAATAATTCTGATGAAATGTAAAAATGACAAAAATCATGATCAGTAATTTAAGATTACAATTCAAAACAAAATTATTGTGATGATCAGTTTAACCATTATGCAGCATGACTAAAATATGAGTAAGAAGTAGTTTTGGGAGTAACGCAATATTGTAATGCATTACTTTTCATAAAAAGTAACTAAGTAACGCAATTAATTACTTTTTTGGAGCGTAACGCAATATTGTAATGCATTACTTTTCATAAAAAGTAACTAAGGAACGCAATTAGTTACTTTTTTGGAGTGTAACAATATTGTAATGCATTACTTTTCATAAAAAGTAACTAAGTAACGCAATTAGTTACTTTTTTGAAGAGTAACGCAATATTGTAATGCATTACTTTTCATAAAAAGTAACTAAGTAACGCAATTAGTTACTTTTTTGGAGAGTAACGCAATATTGTAATGCATTACTTTTCATAAAAAGTAACTAAGTAACGCAATTAGTTATTTTTTTGGAGTGTAACAATATTGTAATGCATTACTTTTCATAAAAAGTAACTAAGTAACGCAATTAGTTACTTTTTGGGGGAGTAACGCAATACTGTAATGCATTACTTTTAAAAGTAACTTTCCCCAACACTGACTAAATATGATAAAACAAAATCTGACCCAGGACTAAATTAAAAGCAGAACGAGCTTGTGTTTTGCTCTCAGATCTCACCCGTCCCATCTCACGCAGTTTGGTCAGCATGACCACGATGGTGGAGTTGTGTTCCCACAGGGTCCTCCAGAAGTCCTCCGTTGTCTCTGCCAGCGGCCCCTGCGTGGCGATATACGCCTTCTGCTGCCTGAACACACACACACACACACACACACACACACACACACACACACTCAGACCAGCTCAGTTCAGGTTCTGCTCGCGTCTGGTAGAGTCAGAGCAGGGGAATACCTGTATCCGTCGATGAAGCTGGCGTTGATGTAGTCGGACCCTTCCAGGCCTCTGATTGGCTGCAGACACACGCGTGTGGTTTCGTACGGCATGATGTTCACCAGTCGGTTCTTGAACTTGTTGCAGGGCAGATTAGCACTAACGAACCTGGAGGTGTGTGCTTTAGTGTTGGCCAGACGCTGACGGACACAATAAGGTCACGGATTTAAACTTATGCTTGTTATATGAAAGTCACATTAAAACTGTCCTGGAAACACTTTATGATTATCAAAACTGTTTATACACTATGCAAACTTTCAATCTCAAATAGATGTGCATTTAATATGAAAATTCATCATAAAAATATAAATTACATGTTCAAATTCCGGTGATCTAAACAAACAGTGTTATAATAAATAAATTAACAAACCCTTGTTATTTATTGTATGGGAATTATGTACTGTATATATGCTACTGGTCAAAGGTTTAGAATAAATATGATTTTTAATGTTTCTGAAAAAGTCTCTTCTGCTCACCAAGACAGAAAAACTGTGAAATATTATTCCAATGTAAATCAGCTGTTTTCTATGTGAATATATAGTAACGTGTAATTTATTCCTGTGATCAAAGCTGAATTTTCAACATCATTACTCCAGTCTTCAGTGTCACATGATCCTTCAGAAATCAGTATAATATGATGATTTGATGATCAAGAAACATTTATTACTCTTGTTGAAAGCAGTTTTTGCTCCTTCATATTTGAATGTAAATCGTGATTCACAACCATTTAAAAGTTTGTGGTAAAATAAAAATACTTTAATTTAACAAGGACACATTCAATTGCTCAAATTGAGAGCAAAGACATTTACAATGTTAGAAGAGATTCTATTTCAAATCAATGCTGTTCTTTTGAACTTTCAATTCATCAAAGAATCCTTAAAAATAAAATGTATGACGGTTTCCACAAAAATATTAAGCTGTTTTCAACACTGATAATAATCATAAATGTTTCTTGAGCATCAAATCATCATATTATAGTGATTTCTGAAGGATCATGTGACACTGAAGACTGGAGTAATGATACTGAAAATTCAGCTTTGATCACAGGAATAAATTACACTTTACTATATATTCACATAGAAAACAGATGATTTACATTATAATAATATTTCACTGTTTTTACTTTGTTTTTGTTCAAATACACGCAGCTTTGGTGAGCTAAATATATTTATTAATTACAATCCTTTGACCAGTAGTCTATATTGTTGCTTGTTTATCGAGGAGACATGTGATGTGTGAAAACGTACAAAGTACAATATCACTACTATTAGTAGAATTTTAATGTAAAGCTGCTTTGAAACAATCTGTATTGTAAAAAGCGCTATATAAATAAAGGTGACTAAATAAAGGGCCTTTACATTTGCCCAAAATTTTTTTTTGTGATGTTATTAAAAAACAAACAAGCAAGCCCAGCCCAGGTGAGAAAAAGTAACAGTAAAGTAATGTAACTTTTCTTAAAAAGTAACTTAGTAAAGCAATTAGTAACTTTTTTTGGGGAGTAACACAATATTGTAACATTACTTTTCATTAAAAGTAACCAAGTAACGCAATTAGTTACTTTTTTGGGAGTAACGCAATATTGTAATGCATTATTTTTTATAAAAAGTAACTAAGTAAAGCAATTAGTTACTTTTTTTTGGGAGTAATGCAATATTGTAACATTACTTTTCATTAAAAGTAACTAAGTAACGCAATTAGTTACTTTTTTGGGGGAGTAACGCAATATTGTAATGCATTACTTTTAAGAGTAACATTCCCCAACACTGACTAAATCTCACACAGGACTAAATTGACTGGACTGAACCCAGACTCCCGCACCTTGAACTCGAGCTCCATCCCGCTGACGTGTTCTCCGGGCTCCACCTGCGCGAGCGTCTGTATGTACGAGCACAGGCTTCGGGCCGCGACCTCAGTGTTCCCGCAGGCCACGGCCTCCAGCAGCGCCTCGTGGATGAAGCCGTACTGGTCCTCAGTCTGGACCATGTAATTCCGCTGCGAGCGCATCAGGGTCACGTGACCGTACACGTCCACCGTGCGCTCGTGGCGGAGCCGCTCCAGCATGGCGTCGATCACGATGAAGCAGCCGGTGCGGCCCACGCCGGCGCTGAGACACACACACACACGGAAAACACCAGGGTTTTACTACGGTGTAATTTCACTGATCTGTGTCTGGTTACTAATCCAAAAACTGTCTGATCTCAGACTCACAGACGCTTCCATCTGACACAACAGAGAATCGTGGGATTATACGCTGTAGTGTGTGTGTGTGTGTGAAAGCGTGTGTGTGAGAGTGTTTCATCATCTGACACAACAGAAAAACATGGGATTATAAAGTGAAATAACTTTAATCCAGATTACAGAGGAACAAGCATGATGCTGAACCAAGCGTGCCGCACAAGTGCTGAAAAGTGAAGCAAAGCGTCTCGATCGCCCCCCGGTGGCTGGTCTCAGTATAGCTCATAAACCCAGAGTTTCGATCGCCCCCTGATGGTTGGTCCCAGTATAGCTCATAAACCCAGAGTCACTATCGCCCCCCAGTGGCTGGTCCCAGTACAGCTCATAAACCCAGAGTCTCGATCGCCCCCCAGTGGCTGGTTCCAGTATAGCTCATAAACCCTGAGTCTCGATCGCCCCCCAGTGGCTGGACCCAGTAAAACTCATAAACCCAGAGTCTTGATCGCCCCCCAGTGGCTGGTCCCAGTATAGCTCATAAACCCTGAGTCTCGATCGCCCCCCGGTGGCTGGTCCCAGTATAGCTCATAAACCCAGAGTCTTGATCGCCCCCCAGTGGCTGGACCCAGTAAAACTCATAAACCCAGAGTCTTGATCGCCCCCCAGTGGCTGGTCCCAGTATAGCTCATAAACCCTGAGTCTCGATCGCCCCCCGGTGGCTGGTCCCAGTATAGCTCATAAACCCTGAGTCTCGATCGCCCCCCAGTGGCTGGTCCCCGTATAGCTCATAAACCCAGAGTCTTGATCGCCCCCCAGTGGCTGGACCCAGTAAAACTCATAAACCCAGAGTCTTGATCGCCCCCCGGTGGCTGGTCTCAGTATAGCTCATAAACCCTGAGTCTCGATCGCTCCCCAGTGGCTGGTCCCCGTATAGCTCATAAACCCAGAGTCTTGATCGCCCCCCAGTGGCTGGACTCAGTAAAACTCATAAACCCTGAGTCTCGATCGCCCCCCAGTGGCTGGTCCCCGTATAGCTCATAAACCCAGAGTCTTGATCGCCCCCCAGTGGCTGGACCCAGTAAAACTCATAAACCCAGAGTCTTGATCGCCCCCCAGTGGCTGGACCCAGTAAAACTCATAAACCCTGAGTCTCGATCGCTCCCCAGTGGCTGGTCCCCGTATAGCTCATAAACCCAGAGTCTTGATCGCCCCCCAGTGGCTGGACCCAGTAAAACTCATAAACCCAGAGTCTTGATCGCCCCCCAGTGGCTGGACCCAGTAAAACTCATAAACCCAGAGTCTCGATCGCCCCCCGGTGGCTGGTCTCAGTATAGCTCATAAACCCTGAGTCTCGATCGCCCCCCAGTGGCTGGTCCCCGTATAGCTCATAAACCCAGAGTCTTGATCGCCCCCCAGTGGCTGGACCCAGTAAAACTCATAAACCCTGAGTCTCGATCGCCCCCCAGTGGCTGGTCCCCGTATAGCTCATAAACCCAGAGTCTTGATCGCCCCCCAGTGGCTGGACCCAGTAAAACTCATAAACCCTGAGTCTCGATCGCCCCCCAGTGGCTGGTCCCCGTATAGCTCATAAACCCAGAGTCTTGATCGCCCCCCAGTGGCTGGACCCAGTAAAACTCATAAACCCAGAGTCTCGATCGCCCCCCAGTGGCTGGTCCCAGTAAAGCTCATAAACCCAGAGTCTCGATCGCTCCCCGGTGGCTGGTCCCAGTATAGCTCATAAACCCAGAGTCTTTATCGCCCCCCAGTGGCTGGTCCCAGTAATAGCTCATAAACCCAGAGTCTCGATCGCCCCCCAGTGGCTGGTCCCAGTAAAGCTCATAAACCCTGAGTCTCGATCGCCCCCCCAGTGGCTGGTCCCAGTAAAGCTCATAAACCCTGAGTCTCGATCGCCCCCCCAGTGGCTGGACCCAGTAAAGCTCAGTAAAGCTCAGTATAACTCATAAACCCTGAGTCTCGATCGCCCCCTGGTGGCTGGTCCCAGTAAAAGTCATAAACCCAAAGTCTCGATTGGCCCCCAGTGGCTTGTCCCAGTATAGCTCATAAACCCTGAGTCTCGATCGCCCCCTGGTGGCTGGTCCCAGTAAAGCTCATAAACCCTGAGTCTCGATCGCCCCCCCAGTGGCTGGTCCCAGTAAAGCTCATAAACCCTGAGTCTCGATCGCCCCCCCAGTGGCTGGTCCCAGTAAAGCTCATAAACCCAGAGTCTCTTTAATTTCTACATGTCCATAACTGTTGATTTCACACAGTAAACTTTGTACTAACGGTTTCTGCAGGATTGTGGGCGGGGCCTTGATATCGCGACTCCACACACACTCCCTACTGCGCAGATTTAGGTCCCAAATCAGCGCAAGATGTCAGCGCCATATTAGGACTTTGGCGGCTTCACTTTTCCCCAATGTGTGTGTGTGTGTGTTTGTGTGTGTGTGTGTGTGAGTGTTAGTGTGTGTGAGTGTGAGTGTGTGTGTGAGCATCAGTATTGAGATCACACTGCACTGCAGCAAAAGGTCGAATCTTCTGAACTTCAACTCACTTTCACAAACCCTCGTCCTCAATGAACCCAGTGAATCCCAGCAGAACCTCAGCGAGTCAGAGACCCGGTCGAGACCAGAACCAGAACCAGAACCTGCGAGGTTCAGATCAGCACCAGACAAATCTCTGATAGTGATGGGAGAAGCTCTGAATCAACTGAACCACTTGGTTCTCAAAATGATTCACTGTTCTGAATCGGTCTGAATGGCACACGCTGGCGACTCCTGCTGGTCAGAACGGTGTAAATGCAACGAAAACTGCAGGTAAAAACACCTTTTAAAAACAATTGCAAATGTTACAGCAATTAACAAATCATCTAATACCATTAAATATTAAGTGTTTATATAATATGTGCTATATAATTAAATTGTAGGGCTTTTTAAAGGCCAATAATAGTCTATTAACTACAACTCTTCCTTTTTATTATACAAATGTATGTTAAAAAACGTGTACAAATGTCTAAAACTGACCTGAGATCAGGTATAAACCATATAAATGCTGGTTTATGGGTTCACAGAGATCATCGCCCTCATGAAACGTTTCTAATCAGTTATGACGAAACAAATCCACGTTTACTGAAGTCATGTGACTCTGAATCTTTGTTACATGCTCCGAATCACTGCTTGTAAACAAATGATTCTCAAGCTTTTGAAGCTTCACGAAGCGGCGTTTGTCTGGGCTTTGAGGACAGACTAGTTTAGTCTCGAGGGCCGTCCTCAATAAATGAATGAATAGCAACTCTTATATAACAAGCAGAAGAGTTAAGGCCCATTCACACCGAGCACGATAACTATAAAGATAACGATAAAGATATAATTCTAAAAATCGTTCTCCATATTAAAGAATAACAGAGTTCACACCACAACTATACCGATAAAGATATGAGGAACGATATCGTTGGGATCACTTTCAGAACGATTTTTTTCCAGCTGTCGAACGATAAAACACTGACAGCCAATCAGAATCCATTCTAATTTAAAGGGCTCGCGCATTTAAAATGGCAGATGACATTGCAGAGAAGTTAATCATCGAGGTACAAAAAAATCCTCAACTGTTTGACAAGTCAAACCCCCTTTTCAAGGATACGTTAAAAAAAGATGGATATATGGAAAGCAGTCGGTCGTATCCTGGGAATAAATGGTGAGAAGTATTAACGATGAGATATTATGCAGTTTAGCATAGTGTAACAAAATTACTTCAGGTAATGTTAGGCTATCCAGCTCTAGTTTTGACAACATTGCTGAAGTTGCAGTGAAAAAGGCGTTGTATACATAAAGGTGTTGACTAGGCGATGTTTTTATCCCATCATTGACTTCGTCAGCTAAATTCACTGTTAGATTAGATCGATTACACAAGACTTGCTAGATTCACTGTTTAGATGCGCTCGGAACATAGCATGCTGGCTGAGGACATCTGCTGGCAAAGACGTGTAAAGGCAATAAGAACAGCAAAAACATATTCAATGACATGTTGTAAACAACAATTATAATAATATTCGGATTCTCCCAACTCCTCGTCTTTTAAGGATATCGTGTACCCAAAAGCGCCTGTTTTTCTTTTGATATTTTTTTGTAACGTAAAGCAGCAGCAGGTCATCCATTTTCGCTACTTTGAAACCGCAGCGCGGGCGCGCGCGTGCTTAGAATAAAAAGGCTGTAATCGGTCGTTGGTGTGGACGCATGTATAGTTATCTTTATCGTTATCTTTATAGTTATCGTGCTTGGTGTGAACGGGCCTTTACTCTGCAAGCTGAAGCCTTCGAGAGGGAATAAAACACACACATCAGTGTTTACAGTGCATTTATCCTCGGCCCCAGGGAAGACGCAGATCGATGTGAAACAGAAGCTTTGCATTCGAGAGCCAGAGAAGGCCTGAACACCTGATGTACACGTTACATCAGAAGAAGAAGTTACATCTACGCTAACGCTAGTGAAGACCTCCTCCTGCCAGTGGCGGAGCCAGAAGGGGGTCCACTGGACACCCCTGACATGCGATTGGCCACCCCGGGTGCCACCCCAAAATTTTATTTGCTACTGGCAGTTGCTGATGCTGATTTAAAAAAAAAAATTACGTTCGCCGGCAGCGCGGCGCGCGCAGTTTTCAAACGGACGAGCAGAGGACGAGAGATGGTTGCAAGATACCGAACTTCACCGAATAAGAAAACATCATATTTGAAGTAAGCTTTTAAGGTTTAGCATCAGGGTGGTTTGCTCCCAATAGCCTACATTAGGCCTGATACACGCGTATACAGTACCTTGCCGTGTGTACGTTACAGTATACGTACAAATGTTCTAGCTAATGTGAGGATAGGAGATCAAAACGCTGGCAAAGAAGAGCAGAAACAAGCGATATCATAATGCGATCACTATAGGACTATGAAGCTTTATGGGTGTAGGTTGTTGATGGACTCGATCTACTGTGTTTAGATCATCATTATGAATCTTATCTAGATGTAGTCTTTGATAAAAATGCGATTTTCTCAGCTTTTTGCTCATGTTGCTTTTTATGAAACTTGCCAACATTTAAGTGTTGATTAAAAAAAAAGACGCACGAAGCTAGAATAACATTATTTTTTTGTTTTTGTTTTAAAAGCACAGGGTTTGTTCTTTCTTTTAGTATGTTCAGATATTCATACAACAAAATATTCTGGGGTGCCATGAAATTGTGAAAATTACCAAAACCACATTTTTTTTTTTATACTGGCGAGAAAGAGTTAAATGTTGGTAATTGGATGATGATTAGAATATGAATATAATTGGAATGATATTTTAAATTTGTCATATTTTTGAACAGGGTCAATTAAACATGAAAAGAAAGGGAGAGATATCATTATTTTAAAATAAGCACAAACATAGTCCAGTAATTTTATGAAAAAAAAAGGTTGAACAAATTGCAACAGAAGCAAACTCAAATAATTTTGTATCCACATTATGTCCTGAGTAAGGAAACAAAGTCCCTAAGAATCCCATTAGGGGAATGTTTCGAAATCTGTTTCTGGGGATTCACTTTTTATTTTACTTACCTTTTGTCTTCTGCATTCTCATTACCCTTGTCTCCTGTTCTTCCCTTAGACTCGTCCCCCAGAAACAGTCGCATTAATAATTAAAAAAGGCTGGTTTCTAAAGTACTTCTTCCTGCCTCTATGTATTAATGCCCTTGCATCACCACTGGCTAGTCAGAGTCAGTGTGGTCAGACTTCAGAACCAGCAACAGGTCAGAGCATCTACCAGACACAGGCAGTCAATCACATACCCAATTCAGGAATTGAAGTTGAGATGATTTTGCCAGATTAAAAGGATAGTTCACCCAAAAATGAACACACATTTTTTTTTTATAAATTAAATAATTAGAATTAGAATTATTATAAATTATTATAAAGAAATAATTATGTTGTATTTAATCTTCCCAGGATAAGATTTTATATTGATGGGCAATAAAATTGTTTAACTTTTTCAAGGACATGTCTGCTTGATGCCTGCTATATCTAATAAAAGATAAAATATATATATTTTTTTTTTGTAAATAAATGCAGCAGTTTATAACAGACACATGGGGTATCTTATCTACTTGGTGCTTCAGCTTTGTTTTCTGCAAATATTTTGGATGTTCAACACTTATAGACACAAACAGAGTGACCCAATTCCTTCCACAAGCTTTTCCACTGTGTGTGTGTGTGTGTACTGTGTACCCCCGAAAGTAGCAGTGGCCACCCCATGTATAAAACTCTAGTTCCGCCACTGCCTCCTGCTCTGTACAGATTAAACATTACCAATGATTCCAGTTCACGTGGATCTGCGGAAACGACCACAAATTCTGTATTATGAATTTTTAAGGGCAGACAAGGAATTTTGCGATGTCACTTTGTAAAGTAAGATACACGCCTGCGCACATATATATTCAAACACACACACCTATAGACTAAACATGTGATACGCATGTGCGCCGTCAGCCATTCACAGGTTCATGTTTGTGAAGTTTACACAGAGATGATCACGCTTGCAACATATTTCAAGACTTGCACTTGGATCCTGTTTCAGAGTTTGTGTTCTCGAGCTCAAACACTGTTGTGTGTGAATGAACGTCCAGAACACATTAAAGTTTCTGTTTTCTGTTAGAACGGTGTGTGTTAGCGGCCGCTAAGTTAATAACTAATGATCTTTGCAACGGAAGTGAATCAATCAAAACTAACTTTATCTGGACAATAACTTTATTCTAGATCTGCTGTAAAGCCTAAACAATCTCTGTTACTTTAAAGGGATATATCACGAATATCTGACTTTCCGTTTGTAAGTGCTATAATCGGCCGCTTCTACCAACACAGAAAACGTGAAAAGTGAAACTCAGTAACTCTGTTCTAGTGAGTCTTTCTCTGAGAGCATGTCAAAAAATAAGACAATCAGATTTCTTGTCAAGTGGTTCATCTGATGGGGTGTTAGAACACCATTAAGTCACTGGATGGAGTTTTTCGGTTCCTTGCCACTGTTGCCTTTGGCTTGCTCAGTTGGGGATATTCAAATTAATTAACCAATCATACCATTGATCAGCTCTACCAAACTTGGATGTCTTTTTTCCAGTAATAAACAAACATTGTTAAGTTGTTTTGATTGATACTGTGAAGCAGCTTTGATACAATCTGTATTGTGAAAAGCGCTATATAAATATATTTGACTTGACTTGACTTGACTTAATCTGCACGTTTATAATATTACCGGCCCTTAATCTGCACGTTTATAATATTAGCGGCTCTTAATATTACCGGCTCTTAATCTGCACGTTTATAATATTAGCGGCTCTTAATATTACCGGCTCTTAATCTGCACGTTTATAATATTACCGGCTCTTAATCTGCACGTTTATAATATTATCGGCTCTTAATCTGGACGTTTATAATATTACCGGCTCTTAATCTGCACGTTTATAATATTACCGGCTTTTAATCTGCACGTTTATAATATTACCGGCCCTTAATCTGCACGTTTATAATATTAGCGGCTCTTAATATTACCGGCTCTTAATCTGCACGTTTATAATATTACCGGCTCTTAATCTGCACGTTTATAATATTATCGGCTCTTAATCTGCACGTTTATAATATTACCGGCTCTTAATCTGCACGTTTATAATATTACCGGCTCTTAATCTGTACGTTTATAATATTACCGGCTTTTAATCTGCACGTTTATAATATTACCGGCTTTTAATCTGCACGTTTATAATATTACCGGCTCTTAATCTGCACGTTTATAATATTACCGGCTCTTAATCTGCACGTTTATAATATTATCGGCTCTTAATCTGCACGTTTATAATATTACCGGCTCTTAATCTGCACGTTTATAATATTACCGGCTCTTAATCTGCACGTTTATAATATTACCGGCTCTTAATCTGCACGTTTATAATATTACCGGCTCTTAATCTGTACGTTTATAATATTACCGGCTTTTAATCTGCACGTTTATAATATTACCGGCTCTTAATCTGCACGTTTATAATATTACCGGCTTTTAATCTGCACGTTTATAATATTACCGGCTCTTAATCTGCACGTTTATAATATTACCGGCCCTTAATCTGCACGTTTATAATATTACCGGCCCTTAATCTGCACGTTTATAATATTACCGGCTCTTAATCTGCACGTTTATAATATTACCGGCTCTTAATCTGCACGTTTATAATATTACCGGCTCTTAATCTGCACGTTTATAATATTACCGGCTTTTAATCTGCACGTTTATAATATTACCGGCTCTTAATCTGCACGTTTATAATATTACCGGCTTTTAATCTGCACGTTTATAATATTACCGGCTCTTAATCTGCACGTTTATAATATTACCGGCTCTTAATCTGCACGTTTATAATATTACCGGCTCTTAATCTGCACGTTTATAATATTACCGGCCCTTAATCTGCACGTTTATAATATTACCGGCTCTTAATCTGCACGTTTATAATATTACCGGCCCTTAATCTGCACGTTTATAATATTACCGGCCCTTAATCTGCACGTTTATAATATTACCAGCTCTTAATCTGCACGTTTATAATATTACCGGCTCTTAATCTGCACGTTTATAATATTACCGGCCCTTAATCTGCACGTTTATAATATTACCGGCCCTTAATCTGCACGTTTATAATATTACCGGCTCTTAATCTGCACGTTTATAATATTACCGGCTCTTAATCTGCACGTTTATAATATTACCGGCTCTTAATCTGCACGTTTATAATATTATCGGCTTTTAATCTGCACGTTTATAATATTACCGGCCCTTAATCTGCACGTTTATAATATTACCGGCTCTTAATCTGCACGTTTATAATATTACCGGCTCTTAATCTGCACGTTTATAATATTATCGGCTCTTAATCTGCACGTTTATAATATTACCGGCCCTTAATCTGCACGTTTATAATATTACCGGCCCTTAATCTGCACGTTTATAATATTATCGGCTCTTAATCTGCACGTTTATAATATTACCGGCCCTTAATCTGCACGTTTATAATATTACCGGCTCTTAATATTACCGGCTCTTAATCTGCACGTTTATAATATTACCGGCTCTTCATCTGCACGTTTATAATATTACCGGCTCTTAATCTGCACGTTTATAATATTACCGGCTCTTAATCTGCACGTTTATAATATTACCGGCTCTTAATCTGCACGTCTATAATATTACCGACTCTTAATATGCTCTTAATCTGCACATTTATAATATTACCGGCTCTTAATCTGCACGTTTATAATATTACCGGCCCTTAATCTGCACGTTTATAATATTACCGGCTCTTAATCTGCACGTTTATAATATTACCGGCCCTTAATCTGCACGTTTATAATATTACCGGCCCTCAATCTGCACGTTTATAATATTACCGGCCCTTAATCTGCACGTTTATAATATTACCGGCCCTTAATCTGCACGTTTATAATATTACCGGCCCTTAATCTGCACGTTTATAATATTACCAGGCCGTTAATCTGCACGTTTATAATATTACCGGCCCTTAATCTGCACGTTTATAATATTACCAGGCCGTTAATCTGCACGTTTATAATATTACCGGCCCTTAATCTGCACGTTTATAATATTACCGGCCCTTAATCTGCACGTGTATAATATTACCGGCCCTTAATCTGCACGTTTATAATATTACCGGCCCTTAATCTGCACGTTTATAATATTACCAGCCCTTAATCTGCACGTTTATAATATTACCGGCTCTTAATCTGCACGTTTATAATATTACCGGCTCTTAATCTGCACGTCTATAATATTACCGACTCTTCATCGGCTCTTAATCTGCACATTTATAATATTACCGGCTCTTAATCTGCACGTTTATAATATTACCGGCCCTTAATCTGCACGTTTATAATATTACCGGCTCTTAATCTGCACGTTTATAATATTACCGGCCCTTAATCTGCACGTTTATAATATTACCGGCCCTTAATCTGCACGTTTATAATATTACCGGCCCTTAATCTGCACGTTTATAATATTACCGGCCCTTAATCTGCACGTTTATAATATTACCGGCCCTTAATCTGCACGTTTATAATATTACCGGCCCTTAATCTGCACGTTTATAATATTACCGGCCCTTAATCTGCACGTTTATAATATTACCGGCTCTTAATCTGCAAGTTTATAATATTATTGCTCTTAATCTGCACGTCTATAATATTACCGACTCTTAATCGGCTCTTAATCTGCACATTTATAATATTACCGGCTCTTAATCTGCACGTTTATAATATTACCGGCCCTTAATCTGCACGTTTATAATATTACCAGCTCTTAATCTGCACGTTTATAATATTACCGGCCCTTAATCTGCACGTTTATAATATTACCGGCCCTTAATCTGCACGTTTATAATATTACCGGCCCTTAATCTGCACGTTTATAATATTACCGGCCCTTAATCTGCACGTTTATAATATTACCAGGCCCTTAATCTGCACGTTTATAATATTACCGGCCCTTAATCTGCACGTTTATAATATTACCGGCCCTTAATCTGCACGTTTATAATATTACCGGCCCTTAATCTGCACGTTTATAATATTACCGGCCCTTAATCTGCACGTTTATAATATTACCAGGCCCTTAATCTGCACGTTTATAATATTACCAGGCCCTTAATCTGCACGTTTATAATATTACCAGGCCCTTAATCTGCACGTTTATAATATTACCAGGCCCTTAATCTGCACGTTTATAATATTACCGGCTCTTAATCTTATTGCCGGAGTTTCTGAAGCTTGTGTAAAGACTCCGCCCTCTTCTGAATGGAGGCGGAGCTGCAGCTCATTTGCATTTAAAGGGACACACACAGAAACAATGCGTTTTTGTTCATAGCTCTCTTATCATGTCTTTCGCTGTAAAGCTGTTTGAGGCAGCCCGTACTGTTAAAAGCGCTATATAAATGAGGGTTGGACTTGAACTCTGACCTGCAGTGGACGATGACGGGCCCGGCGTCGGGAGGGTTGCAGGCTTTCACCCTGCGGAGGAAGGCCAGGAATGGAGTGGGATATTCGGGAACGCCGTGGTCGGGCCAAGCCGTAAACTGGAACTGTCGGACCTCCCTCCTCTCGTTACACCCGCTCTAATGAGGAGAACACCAGGGTCAGAGTCTCACACACACACACACACACACAGTACGACACACACACTGCCTCTCCTCTCGTTACACCCGCTCTAATGAGGAGAACGCCAGGATCAGAGACACACACACACACACACACACTGTATGACACACATATTATATAAATACTATTAAGAAATGTACAAAAATTGGCTACTTAATATTTAATATTCAATTATTTTAATTATCACAATGAAAGTTTTAATTTTATTAAATTGAACAAGCACAACATTCAGCATTCAATCAAATAGGCCTATTCTTAAAGATTAATTAATAATGTTATTTCGACATATGTGTGCGACGCGTGCAACAAGCAAGATGTGCATTTGTAAATTCGGTGACCAGCGTGCCGAGAATTGATTTAATTTATGATGAGATGCTCCAGTTCACAGGCTATGGTGACCGCGGCTCGCCGGCGCCTTCATGTCATGATTATATTGTCTGCTATATTTGCTTCCTATTAAATACAGGCAATTGGTTTATGAAAAATTTTATTAAAATGAAGATACAATTTATACAAAACGAAATTACAAAAATATACAAAAAAAAATAAAAAATAATTAAAGGACATTGAAGGCTGACTATCATCCTTTCTGTCATGGCAAGCCTGCTTCATGTGTCTGCTCATCGTCGAAGTCCCCGTTTTTTTGCTGTCATAGCAGCGCGCCGCACTTGCACTCAACAAAGCCAACACATATGTTGTCACTGCCCACGACTAATTTAAAATATTTCCATACCTCCGACTTTCCTTCATACTTGCTCAAAGTTAATTCTCCTGTTTTCTTTTATTTCTTTACTTCTTCAAGCTCCATGTTGCACTTAAGCTACACAATACAGTGTACGTGCGTGCGAGTGGAGGAGACCATTGACACTTGACGTGCTTGATCAAGGGCCCGACCCGACCCGAGCATAGTGGCGGGAAATATCGGCCCGGCCCGGCCCGCGGGTCGGGTCGAGTCGGGCCGGGCTCGGGCTCGGGTAGAGAATCTAAGCTCTAACACACACTCTGTACGACACACACCATTTCTCAGACGATAGAATAGAAACTAGGGGTGTGACGTTCTCGGTAAATAATCAAACCGTACTGTTTCCACCCAGGGTTCGGCACACACTTGCACCGCGGTCGATCTTAAATCTCGTGACGCGTTTAAAATCTGGTTTGTTGAAAATAACAACGCGTAAAACCGACAGCTCCGCTAGTGTGTGTTTCTGTTGATGGATGCACAGGCTGCCTCCCCAATAATACATTACAACAGAGATAGTCAAAAAAAACGTGAACAAAACGGCTACTCTTTGTAAACTTTGTTCAATGCGATTCAAGTCTTGTGACTGAATGGACAAATTCACACAAAATGATGTCAACATGTCCATGTTGATGAGTACCCTAGCAGACTCAGTCTATAATGAGCTTATGCAGTGAAGAAAGTGCATGTGTAACAGTATCAGTGCATTACGTCTTAAAGTGATGTAGCCTAATATCTGTCTATGTATTTAATGTTAATCAAACAACAAAAGACAAGGAAACCACTCAAAGCTCTGGATTTACTGTAACTTTTAAATTAATCTTTAATTTAAACAGTTAAATATGCAGTTATTTTACATTTGATGACTTTATTCAATTTCTGTACCTGAAAACTAATGTTCTAAAAAACCTGAAAAGCACAGTTTATTTAATTAGTATCTTTGCTCTATTGTATTTATTTGTGCTGTTGCTTGTAGTTTGATGATTTGTTCTTGTTTTCTTTATTTTTATTTCAACAGTAGTCTTTTCTCCCTGAACAGAGCACATACCGAACCTTACAGAAAACGCAAACTTAAAACCGCGAAACAAACCGAACCGTGAGCTGTTTAAACCACCGCACCCCAAATATAAACACTATATAAATATTAATATTACGAATATAAAGGTAAACGCGCCTCACCTTATGCAGAGAGAAGGTTCGCACACAGAACGTGGCCAGCTCCATCGTGTCCAGCAGAGAGACCTGAACCGCCCCGTACGAGTCTGAGCCGCGACTGGGCCAGTACTGATCACACTTGATCTAAACAGAGGAGAACATGACATGAAGATCAGATGAGCGTGTGACTCGTCTACATGCAACCAAATCATCCGTTAGTAATGTATTGACGGCTCAATCGCACTGAAAACCTTCATGTAAAACACTGTAATCGATCCGATTGAGCTCAATCCCAGTGAGATGTCGATCGGATTGAAAGGGGTTTATTCCTTTTCTAATCTGATCGAGAGAACATGTAAACACTTGATCGGATTGAAAACCGAAAGGACTGCGCATCAGCAATGATGTAGAAATAGCGTATGACGCGCGGAACGAGCTGTTCTTCGGTTGAATATGTAAGGGATAATGTACATCCAGCCAGTTGTTATCTCAGAATAACCCCCCGACAGGGTGATGAAGACCCAGTCATAACACTTATTACACAGCATTTCACCACATAAATAATTCTGGAGATCAGAGATATTGATTCCAGATTAAACGGTTTTAAAATCATACCTGTTTGTATCTTAAAATCCACAGTGAACAAAACAATATTCACAAAATGGCCGCCGCTGCATTTGTATGAAACGAGAGAGAGCAAGTCCATGATACTGGGTGGCATAATTAAATAACTCTACACAAAATATTGATTCGACTGAGTTTTAATATTTTATTAGCTCACCAAATGCAAAACTTCCACGAGGAAAAGCTGTTCCTAGTGAGTGTATAGCACTGCTGACTTCAGTGAGCCGGATGAGCCTGTGTTTCTGTCGTTATCTGGGAATAATGAACCGCTGGATCGTGTGATTGGCCAATCAGAATCAAGTATTCCACAGAGCCGTGTATAAAGTGTGGTATAAACGAGTGTCTCGTCCTCCTATAATCCTGCTTTCTCTGCGTGTGTGAAGTGGAGCAGGACGACGGCCACCAGTGCTCGCATCACACACACACACACACACACACACACACACACACCACACACACACACACACACACACACACACGACTGCTTTCGGGCATTTTTACTGCATGATCAATATAAGCAGCGGCACAACGGCTCATACACTCATCATCTCCTAATTATGACCAGAAGTGGATACATATTAAGTCTGCTGTTTAAAACAAATAAAGAACCAATGTAGGAAAATGGTTATTATTAACATCGGAAACTCAGTATATTTGTGCAGTGAGCGTATCAAAAAATATATTCCGATTTGAAGCTTGTGACATAAACACACGTCAAACCGATCACATGTCTAGTGTTCATGTAAACACTACATTCAGATTCAAGATTCATCAAGCGGAATGAATTCAGTCGGACTGAAACTAAAGTTGTGCATGTAAACGCAGCCAGTGTCAGTCCTTCAGTGTTCTGTCGTCGTGTGGGCGTCGGGCGGCAGTGGCTCAGTGGTTCATGTAGGTTGTCTACAAACCGAAAGGTTGGTAGTTCGATCCCCGGTTCCCCCTGACCAAGTGTCGAGGTGTCCATGAGCAAGACACCTAACCCCCTGTGTGTGTGTGTGTGAGACACCTAACCCCAGCTGTGTGTGTGTGTGTGAGACACCTAACCC
>JAPDVR010000008.1:348129-349300 GCA_026230005.1 Gila orcuttii | reverse complement strand
CAGTGTTGACACTCAGCCTCCTCGAAGGCTGAGACCGCATGCTCCACTCCCAAACAAATGACACAAAGCTCGTGTGTGTCCCCACCCGTTAAATAACGCGGGCAGGGAGGAACACACTGCTTGTACACTTGTTTCGCCATAACGTTTCTGAATAAATTGCAACAGACAACAATAAATAGACAGAGACAGTATAACACAGATCGCTTGCTGAGGCAACAGAAGCTAATGCCGGTTTGCACCGGATGTGCTTTTATCATATCCTGGTCATGACGTCACCCGCCCGTGACGCTCATTCTTTCCATTGGACTAGTTGACATTGATGCTTCAGACGCAGTCACGCTAGGGGCGTTCCCATGGCGTCGTTGGACGCATCGTTGAGTTCCCTTCGTAAGGGAACAGCTAAGTTTTCATTTGAATGAGAGGGTGAAAGCTGCTTTGGTGAGGTCACGTTTTACTTCAGTTACTGAGATGGATGCCCCTAGTGCCTATTTTTTCAACTTAGAAAGTTCAGTGGCACAATCTAAGCAGATGACATGTTTACGTCTTCCAGATGGGAAGATTACAAATGACATTATAGAAATGCGTCGTCATGCTGTTGGTTTTTATTCTTCTCTCTACAAAGCTGATCATTGCAACTCTAGTTGTGCAGCGCAACTTTCCCATGAACTTCCTCAAATAGACTCTGTTTCTAAGACTGCTTTGGACACACAAATTACTTTCAAGAACTCACTATTGCTGTTGGACAGTTGAAATCTGGACGCTCTCCTGGAATTGATGGGTTGACTTCCGAATTTTATAAACATGTTTGGAAATATATTGGAATGGACCTTTATGAAGTTTCTGTGAAAGTTATAGAGATGGCATTCTACCTGCTACATGTCACGTGCTGTATTGTCCCTATTACCTAAAAAGGGATACTTGACCCTGTTAAAGAACTGGAGACTTGTTGCTTTATTAACAACAGAGTATAAAATCTTGTCCAAATGTCTGTCTAATAGGCTTAAGGAGTTTTTACATTTGATAATTCATCAAGACCAAACCTATTGCATTCCAAAAAGATCTATAATGGATAATCTTTTTTTAGTGAGAGATACCTTGGATATCTGTAAAATGTTTAATGCAGAGGTTGGATTGATTGCTTTAGACCAAGAAAAGGCGTTTGATCGTGTTG
>JAPDVR010000008.1:340629-343129 GCA_026230005.1 Gila orcuttii | reverse complement strand
CATGTCATTAGCAGAAATGGATGCCCCAACTTCTTTCTTTTTTAACCTGGAATATAAGGCGCCTCAACAAAAACAAATGCCATGTCTTAAACTCCCTGATGGGAGGATAACGTCTAAGACTGTAGAAATGAGAAAACATGCTGTGGAGTTCTATTCAAGCCTTTATGCTGCAGAGAACTGTGAAAATAGTGACTGTATGACACAGCTTCTTCAGGGTCTTCCTCAGCTGGACTCTGGTTCTAAAACTATCTTGGATGCTGGTATAACATTTGAGGGAGTTACTGCTGCTGTGGGACAACTTAATTCAGGACGATCTCATGGAATAGATGGACTGCCAGCAGACTTTTATAAAAGTTTTTGGAACTGCATTGGGCACGATTATTTTGATGTTTTATGTGAATCTATAAGAGAAGGTGTTTTACCAACTTCCTGTCAATATGCGGTCTTATCACTGTTACCAAAGAAGGGTGATTTAGCCCTTTTAAAGAACTGGTGTCCTGTTGCCCTTCTTACTACAGAATATAAAATATTCTCAAAATGTCTGGCAAATAGATTAAAACATTTTTTGGGTTTGGTTGTACACAAGGATCAGTCATATTGCGTTCCAAAACGGTCTATTATGGATAATTTGTTTTTAGTGCGAGACATTGTGGATATTTGTAATGGTTTCAATGTGAATGTTGGGTTAATTGCCTTGGATCAAGAAAAGGCTTTTGATCGTGTGGATCACAATTATCTTTTTAATGTATTGAAGGTTTTTGGTTTTGGCGAAACATTTTTAAATTTGATACAGTTATTATATAATGGTGCATCATGTATGGTTAAGATAGGGGGCACTTTGAGTCGGCCAATTCCTATTTTAAGGGGTATTAGGCAAGGCTGTCCATTGTCTGGTCAACTATACAGTTTAGCAATTGAGCCACTGCTTTTTAGACTTCGAGATAGACTGTCGGGTTTTAATGTGCCTGGTCTTTCTTTAGACTCAAGAATGTATCTCTCTGTCTATGCTGATGATATTACAGTTTTTGTAAACAATGCTGGAGATATTAACTGTCTATCTGAGGTACTCAGTCTTTTTGAGAAAGCTTCATCAGCTAAAGTGAACTGGGCAAAAAGTGAAGCTTTTTGGGCTGGTAAAGGGGAGTTTGAGAGTCTCCCAAAGTTACCCGAAGACCTAAAGTGGGGCAGAGAGGGACTTAAATTATTGGGAGTTTGTTTGGGGTCAAATGATTATCAAAAGAAAAATTTGGGAGGGACTAGTGGAGAAAGTGTGCAGCAAGTTGTCTAAATGGAAATGGTTGCTGCCGCAGTTGTCCTATAGGGGGAGGATTTTAGTGACCAATAATTTGGTTGCTAGTACCCTGTGGCATAAAATAACTGTGCTACAGCCACCTGTTGGAGTTATTGAGGAGATTCAAAGGCAACTTGTAGGTTTTTTTTGGTCTGGACAACACTGGATTCGTGCTGCTGCTTTATACCTTCCGGTTCAAGAGGGAGGTCAAGGATTGATCGATATCAGATCCAGAATCATGGCTTTCCGGTTGCAAGCAGCTCAGAGACTGTTGTATCACACGGATGCTTCATGGCAAAAGACGGCTTCTGCTCTTCTCAGGAGGGTCAGAGGTATGGGTTTGGACAAACATCTGTTCTTAATGGACCTCCAGAATGAGGACCGTGTGAATTTGACTGTTTTCTATAAGTCAGTTCTGGAAGCATGGAAGGTGTTTACCATTTCACGTACACCGAATACACATGCTGGATTATGGCTTTTTGAAGAGCCACTTTTTCTTAATGACTTTTTATCATCAAGATTTGTGTCTGGACCCAGTTTGCGTGCATGTTTCACTGCTGCGGGATGCACAAAGCTGGGACATATTTTGACCAAGAGCTTAGAGGAATGGAGTGAAAGGACTGGAGTGAGATCTCTGAGGCTGCTGAAACAAGCTACAACTGGAATTCTAAAGTCTTTGCATGCGGACCATAAGATTTTTACAAATGACTATATAGCAAGTGATCAATGGAGAAAGGGGGTTCCTTATGTTTTTCCTTCTCTGAATGTGACTATTGCAGTGGGAGAATGACAAGATGATGAGAATTGTCTTTTGAAACCCCTCAGCTTGGAGTTTTTGAGGAAGTGGGGAAAAGGCCCTCTATATCTCCTGTGTGAAGGCATCCAATGCTGGTCGCTTGCGTGGATTTGCTTCAAATAAATGGACTGATTTTTTGGGAGTTCTTTCCTCCCCTAGAGGCTGCTGGCGGCCCTTATACAAACGCCCCATTGACAAAAGAACGGGAGACCTTCAGTGGAGGATCGTTCATGGGGCGATAGCCACAAACAGATACGTGGTGCACATTGATCCTTCGGTAGGGGTGGGCTGTCCCTTTTGTAAAGAGGTTGAAACGGTTTTTCATCTATTTGTACAGTGTGCTCGGCTAAACGATTTGTTTTCATTTTTATCTCAATGGTTCATTGAAATTGGTGAAGCTTTCTCTTATGAAA
>JAPDVR010000008.1:323129-333129 GCA_026230005.1 Gila orcuttii | reverse complement strand
CAACATACATCTTTAAAATGAAAATATAAAAAGCTTTGCTAGATTTTCAATGTTAATAACTGGAAATTTGTCGTCACACTCTGTGGAAAGTAAATGCTCAACATTTACTAATACATGTTTAAAATATTTTTTTTATTATTATTTAATGGACTTAATGAACTAACATTAAATAGTTTTATTAAAGGAACACGCCACCGTTTTTTGAAATAGGGGTTATTCACAGTCTCCCCTACATTTAGATCGGTGGACAAACGTATTTTTGTCTCATGTATTGTCTTAGTCTGGCAGCGCCGCCGCTAGCTTAGCTTAGCATAATGAATGGAATCCTTTGTTGCCGGATAGCATGTTGTGAGTAAAAGTGATTAAAAAAAAAGAATAAAAAAAAAAACGAATTACTTCCTGTGGCCTGCGTATTCACAACGAGTACAAATAGCAATGCAGATTACGACTAGGCGATTTCCTAGGCAGAGATTGACCTGGGACTATATGGGGGGGAAGCACAGGCGAAGCACTGCTACTTGGGCGCAGAGATATCACGCAACACCTGAAATAAAGCTTGCCACAAAGAACCGGCAAAAGTAATGATTATGCATGAAACATTTGAATTGTTTATTAATAAACTATTGTTTTCTGTGTCAGTGTTGGCTGCAAAGATAAAGTTGACGCAGTAGTGAACGCGCCTATAGAGAGAAATGCACACTTCATACGAATTAGCTTACATAAGCAGAGAGCAGCCCATTTCTTTTAGTTTTTTAATTGTTTTGTTTAAAAGTAGACATTTCAAGCTTTCTATAGATATACTTCTCAGGTCTGTGAGACAAGCTTATACGCTGAGTTTCGGTTCATTTATGAGACGCGCTCCAGTTCACGCGCCGGCGCCTCCGTGTCCTGATTATATTGTCTACTATATTTGCTTCTTATTTATTAATCCAGGCAATTTGTTGATGAAACATTGATTAAAATGAAGATACAATGAAGATACAATTTATACATGCGCCTGTGCTTCACCCCAATATAATCACAAGTCAATCTCTGCCTAGGAAATCGCCTAGTCTTAATCTGCATCGCTATTTGTACTCATTGTGAATAAGCAGGCCACAAGAAGTAATTCTTTTTTTTTTTCATTAATTTTTTTATCGCTTTTACTCACAACATGCTATCCGGCAACAAAGGATTCCATTCATCATGCTAAGCTAAGCTAGCGGCGGCGCTGCCAGACTAAGACAATGCATGCACTGAGACAAAAATCTAAATGTAGGGGAGACGGTGAATAACCCCTATTTCAAAAAAAGATGGCGTGTTCCTTTAACTAACATTAACAAAGATTAATAAATATACAAAATTTCACATATACACATAATATACATGACATCTAACAAATATTATAACATAACTGAATTTTTCCTCTTGCCTGCTTTCATCCAGATCATTGTGCAGTTCGTCTGATTGAGTCTTCAGCTCAGACTCTATTATCTTCCTGTCCAGAAAAAGCTGCTTCCTACATATTTAATCACACATTATTCTCTCTGTCGTCATAGATACAGCGCTTCAGGATCCATTCCTGTACAGTTCACATCATCTCTTCTTCTCCTAGCTAGCATATCATATTTATGCATATTTCTTTATGATTACAGTTATTTTACATGTTGCATGTAAGTTGACCCATTAACCCTTTTCAGTGACAGTTTAAATGTACATCTACTGTATGAACACTGTAATAAATTATTTTCTTCCTCAGTGATTCTGTCAGTGATTCTGTCTTGTTTTCCAGCACAAATATATAAACATTCTTAAATCAAGATACATTTACTGGAGAAGAAGAATGACTGAAGATATTAAGTAAAAAAATGTATCAAAATGAAGTGAGTTTATGATTAAGACAAGAACAAATATCTGCCAACAGAGTCAGAAAAATAATCTTGTTTCCCTTTGAATTAAGTTTATTTTTCTGTGTCTGTGTATTTCTGCATGTGTTCACAAGTTTATCATTTTGAAAAAAATAAGAAAACATTGCTTTGTTTTTTATTTAGTCCAGCTCTGATGAAGCTACATATACTAATATGGTCTTGTACACTTTATAATATGGTCTTATTTGTTAACATTAGTTAATGCATTAGATAATATGAACAATATATATACACACTACTATATAATATATACACTAACAATAAACAATATATTTATACGGCATTTATACACATTTCTTAATGTTAATGTTAGTGTCTAAAAATGTTAGTTCACAGTACATTAACTAATGTAAACAGATGCAACTTTTGATTTAGGTGATATTCACATTAAGATTTATAAACGCTGTAGATGTAGTCAACAAATGATAACAAATGGAACCTTATTGTAAAGTGTTACCAATTTAAATATTAATAGATAATAATAATAGATTTAAGATAGCATTTTTAATAATAATATGTGGTGTCTACATTATCAAGGTCTTGCAGGGGGTGTAAACTTATGAGCACTGCAGTGCGTGTGATCGACACAGGTGATACACACATGCATGATCCCTCTGGTGTGGTTCACAGGTTCACACTCACTTCTTGTAGAGCAGGATGGCGATGACGATGCAGACGATGAAGACGACGGCCAGGACGGGTCCCAGAACCCAGATCAGCCCGTCGCTCGCGTCCAGCGGCTGCGGGTCCGAGTCCGGCGCGATCACGGGGTCGGTGTAAGGGCTGGCCACAAACATCTTCTGAACACACAAACACAGGAGCGTTACGCCTGCACACACACACACACACACACACACCTGCAGACGGCACATCTTACCCCAGTGGTGGAGTTGAGCTCCGCCAGGATGAAGAACACGTACTCCTGGCCGGACTCTAAGGCCCGGTTCTCGAAGCCGCCGTAGTCCTGCTGGTTCCCCAGCGTGAAGAAGCCGGGCAGACTCGCGGGCGTGAAGCGGGCCGTGATGTAGGCTCTGCGCAGGTCCACCTGACGCTGCCGCGGGTCTCGCTGCTTCTGGCTGATGTCCTTCAGCAGCTGCAAAACACACACACACACACCAGACCGCTCAGGGGGGAGACTGTAGTTCGTTGTTTATATGGGTGTCGAGTTACATTCAAGGCATAAACAAATTTTTTCAAGTATAAAACTTTTAAATATGTAATTTAGGTGATCAAAGATGAGTTTTAAGGGATAAAATGATTGACGACAGGGGAATTTAACATCATCACTGTTGTTCGCTGTATTCAGTTTAGATATGTAAAAGTAGTGAAGCATTTTTTCTTCAGTTTTATGTTTCAATGTTGCGAAACAACAATTGTTTGTTTAATGTTTGCGTGTGAGCTTCACCCTGCTCATATATCACGTAATTATCTGCGCTACAGTAGGAGTGCTGTTACGTGAGACGAAATGAAATGTTGCAAGAAAGATGCAGATTCCTGAGCTCTTGAAAGACTTGAAAGCTCTTGAAAATAAACTGTTAGACCAGAAAGTTGTGGCTGGTGTGATAAAAAGTTCAAGTGGTGTCAATAAATATGAAGCAAATGTTGTCATTTCCCTTCATTAACATGTTAAAATCACAAACGTTCTCTTGTGAGGGCCGACAGACGCAGGGATTCATTGGGAAACATGTCAGCAGTTTCAGCTCTAGTGAGTTTGCAGGTCTGTAAATGTGATCTTGTGTTGTGTAGAACGGTCTCAGGTTCAGGTGTGTTATCGTGGTGTCCTATCACATGTGTGTTCACACCCTGCATTATATCAGTTCACTGATCTGTGGAGATCTTACGCTCACACACACACACACACACACACACACACACACACGACCTCCGACAGGAGAAGTCCAACCGCAGGAGATTAAACAATATTCCAGCAGATCTGAGATCGAATTACAAAAAAACCCACACCAGTAAAAACAATAATAACAGAAAATCACAACACACATCAGACTCATAACCTGTAGATCTGCATTAGTGGTTTCAGATCTCACGCATAATAATAACAATAATCAAAGCTGTTTCCATCCACCTGTTTTTATCCACATTTTAGGCTATTGCATAAAAACGCTGGATTGAAACGCTGTGCAGCGAAAAGACATGCATAAAAAATATATGTACTCATATGCAGTGTTATGAAAAGCATAACAAGTAACTTGAGTTATGTAATCAGATTACTTTTTCAAATAAGTAATGCAAGTTACTTTGTTTTCCCATTTATTGACTGACAGGTCTCCTGTTCTCATGTTGAGAAAAATCAAAGTGTGTGTGTTTGTGAACATGATGGTTATTGCAGTTCTAGACTAAATGTTTAGTTATAAAAAAGTTATAAACTTTTTTGTTATAAAATGCCCAGACCAGGTGAGAAAAGGTAACACAAAAGTAATGTACCACATTACTTTTCTTAAAAAGTAACTAAGTAACGCAATTATTTACTTTTTAAGGGAGTAACCCAATATTGTAATGCATTACTTTTTAAAATTACTTTGTAATTGCAACTTTCCACAAAACTGCTCATATGACGTTGATAATTATCATCTGATAAGAAGACATGCGCATAAACACACACATACAGAATAAATCCCCTTTGCCTCAGCACAGGCTGTGATTGGATAACTGGACTAACCAGCGGACCAATCGTGTCGCAGCATCTCAAAAGCTGGTTTGGTTAAGAGTGAAACTGGTGCTAACGCTAGTGCGATTTTGAGCGGCTGTACCTCCTCCAGGTCCATCTCGTCCGGGCTCTTCAGATGACGGATCACTCCTCGGGCTCTCTTCAGAGGAACCACCACCACATAGATGTTCCTGCAGGTACAGACGCAACATGAGGGTTAGTTAGTCCTCAAGCACTCATTAAGCACACGAGCGGCACGCTAATGAACCCTAACGAACGTGATGCAGACGCTGCATTTCAGCTGTGTGTGTGTGTGTGTGTGTGTGTGAATTACAGCATGAATTGACAACGAATCAACATGAATTTAAAGTCCCCCTGTGGTGAAAATCCAGCTTTTAATGTTGTTTATATGTCTATGTGGTGTTTTTAATATGCTTTAAGACAAACCATGTCGACAGCATTGCTGAGAATTTTCTCCTTAAAACTGCAGTGAACCAAAGACAGTCTCAAAAACACGGTTTGAAATCGCTGGTGTTTCTGACGTCACAAACTACCTTGTAACCAATCAGATCAATGTGTGATCGTCAACGAGTGGATCTCTGAGTGAGTGAGTGAGTGGAGGCGGGGCTCATTTGCATATTCATAGAACTGCGCATACTCAATGAGGCAAGGGTGTCGAGTTACATTCAAGATATTATAGGGCATGAAGATTTTTTTTAATTAAAAAAACGTTTAAATATGTAATTTTGGTGATAGGTATAAAATTATTGACTACAGGGGGACTGTAATGTTTCTTTAAGGATTCCTTCAATGATAGTCTATAGCAGGGATGGGCAACTCCGGTCCTCGAGGGCCACTGTCCTGTAGAGTTTAGCTCCAACCCTGACAAAAAATATTTTTTAGTAATCCTGAAAACATTGATTAGCTTGTTCAGGTGTGTTTAATTAGGGTTGGAGTTGCCCATCCCTGGTCTATAGTATTATTATATATAGTATTATAATAGTATTATTTAGCACTTTGGCAGCACTTTACAATAAGGTCCCATTAGTTAATGGAAGTTAATGGAATAACTAATATTATCAATGAGCAATACAATTGTTACAGTATTTATGTTACAACTGCAGTGAAGCGTTTGAGACCAGATGAGTTTGTGAACATTTGCGAGCTGTTTTTTTGTGTCGTATACTTATCATCTCTGTCTTTCTCACAGAGGAAGCACCCTTTCTCGTGCTGGCGTTTGCTGTAACACACATCTGAACAGTGAGAAACGGAAGCGTGCGCTGCGGTGAGATCTGTGCTGTAAAGTGTGTGTGCTGCAGTTATTGCATCGGGAGCTGAAATGATTTTCTTCCTGAGCTCAGCATCCAGAAGCAGCCAGAAACACAAATTGACTGCGGTTCTGAACTATTCACAGTGCAGCACCGGATGATTCCTGCATGTATGTGTGCCAATGTCATGCATGATTCATGTCCTCTCATGCATGTGATCAAGCACCTCACATATAAGCTCAAACGCGCATATCTATAGACTAAACACGTAATACGCATGTGCACGCCGCGACCGTTTTCACAGATTTATGTTTTTGAAGTTTACACAGAGATGATAATGTTTTCAACATTTTTCAAAACTTGCACTTGGAACCTGTTCAAAGGTTTGCGTTCTCGAGCCCCAAACACTGTTGTGGAATGAACGTCCAGAACACATTAAAATAACTAATGATCTCTGCTATGGAAGTGAATCAATCAGGATCTGGCGTTCGGATTCCCCCTGAATCAGACTAAATTCTCAATTATGTTGTACATTAAAATCTTGAATTAATGATATCTGCAATACAGTCATGTTGGTTCTGTAGGGGGTTATTGCTGCTCTCCTGCTCTTATCCATGCTAGGCTGCCCAGAACAGAATCATACCGTCGATCCAAACTGTATGCTAATTGTTATTCGTATTTGACGATAGTGGTCTTGACAGGAATGAAGGTGATTTGACTTGACCTGTGTGTGTGCATGATTCATGTCCTCTCATGCATGTGCACTGTCTGATCCAGCATCTTGTGTAAGCGGCCGCTAAGTTAATAACTAATGATCTTTACAACAGAAGTGAATCAATCAAAACTAACTTTATCTGGACAATAACTTTATTCTAGATCTGCCATAAAGCCTAAACAATCTCTGTTACTGTAATCTCCTATTATCAATGTAAAGCTGCTTTGAAACTATCCATATTGTTAAAAGTGCTATATAAATGAAGGTGACTTGAATTGACTAAATATAATTTTTGTCAAACCTTTTGTCATAATATTTGTAAGTCATAATTTCAACTTTCTATACAATAATTATGACCTTTTATGTGATGATTTCAAACTGTTTTTATGTCATGATTGTGATTCACCAAAGCATGTGTGCTGGGTGTGCTGGGTGTGCTGGGTGTGCTGGGTGTGCTGGGTGTGCTAGTGTGCTGCGTGTGCTGGGTGTGCTGGGTGTGCTGGTGTGCTGCGTGTGCTGGGTGTGCTGGTGTGCTGGGTGTGCTGGTGTTCTGGGTGTGCTGGTGTGCTGTGTGCTGGTGTGCTTGGTGTTCTGGGTGTGCTGGTGTGCTGGTGTGGTGTGCTGGTGTTCTGGGTGTGCTGGTGTTCTGGGTGTGCTGGGTGTGCTGGTGTGCTGGGTGTGCTGGGTGTGCTGCGTGTGCTGGGTGTGCTGGTGTGCTGGTGCTGGGTGTGCTGGTGTGCTGGGTGTGCTGGTGTGCTGGGTTTGCTGGTGTGCTGGGTGTGCTGGGTGTGCTGGTGTGCTGGGTGTGCTGGTGTGCTGGGTGTGCTGGTGTGCTCCGGCACCTGACATGGCTCCTGGTGTCGAGCGAGGGCAGTATGATGGTGACGGTGGCCTCGGCTTCTCGCGTGTGGTCCAGCTCGGGCCGGCGGATCAGGATGGGTGGCGAGGTCTTGGCGTGGATGCGGTGTCTCAGTCCTCCCATGTTCCCCTCGGGACTGGTGATCTTGAAGTCGTAACTGGTGTCCGGCTGAAGGTTGGGAATCACTGCTTTCCTCAGACGAGCGTCCACCTCCATCTTCTGCCGGTTATACTCCACCTGAGGACCAGAGCACCGTCAGAAACTCAAGAGTCTCCAAACACTGTTGTGTGTGAATGAACGACCTGAACACATTAAAAGTTTCTGTTTTCTGTTAGAACGGTGTCGTGTTAGCGGCCCCTAAGTTAATAACTAATGATCTTTACAACGGAAGTGAATCAATCAAAACTAACTTTATCTGGACAATAACTTTATTTTAGATCTGCTGTAAAGCCTAAACAATCTCTGTTACTGTAATCTCCTATTATCACTGTAAAGCTGCTTTGAAACAGTCTATATTGTTAAAGCACTGTATAAATAAAGGAGACTCGACTCTCAGTACAAAGGCCTGGTTTACTAACAGATGCGCTGCAGTCAGGTTTACTGTATCTAAAATCATTAATATTGTTTATGTTATTGATCTTATTGTGAATGATTCATCTCTGCATACGTTTCATTTTTTTTGACCTCCTAATGTTTATAAAATATCATAACTGGATCTTCTCGTAAAACATGGAGGTCTTCTCCAATCATTTAGTGCACTCAAACCCCGCCCCTTTCCCACAATCCACACACACACACACCACACACACACACTCACACACACACACACACACAATAGTATTTAGACACACCTCCTTGTTTGAGTGCCACGCCCACATCTTAACTAACAACTGATGCATCGAACCAAATCACTACATCCTTTTTTTTTCCCACCAACAAATTCCCTAATGAAGCGACTCACAGTGAAGCGATAGGGGGCGCTGTTCTCCGGAAACTCCCACGTCAGCAACACACTCGTCTTAGTTGCCAGATTCACAGAGAAGTTCCTCGGCACGTCTGTCCGAAAACACACACAGACACGAACAACACGTGAGACTGGCGTAATCAAAGAACTTACACACACACACACACACACACACACTGGGCGGTGAGGGAGCCGCGTGCGCCGAGGCCTGTGCAGGGAATAGTGTGTGTGATGTAGAAGGTGAGCGTATGGCAGACACAGGTGTGGCTGATCCACCGAGAGCCGACACACATTCACTCGCTGCGGATCAAGGTTATTCAGAGGGAAGGAAGTCGAGAGGTGAGACATAAACCTCAAATACATACAAACAAACACTTATTTTATATGTGCCACACCACAAACTGGACTGGGAAGTGTCAGGAAATGTAGGAAGTGAAGGAACTCAAAATAGAGGATGAAAAGAAAACGTCTCTAGTCTTACTATGAATTCAAGTGCTCGTCCTCCGATGGACTGTGACTGACACCTGTCACTTACCTCGAAACTCCGCCCCCTAACGACTGGCTGAGTGTTACCTGTGCTCCGCCCACATTCACATCTCCACTGTGATTGGTTGGGTGGGGTTGTGGGTGGGGTTTCGTTCACCAGTCGTACCTGTGTCGAAGGCTGTGGTTCGGAACCGCACCTGTGGGCTAAACGGGCCTGACCCAGCGCCGTTATGAGCCGATATTCTCACAGCGTACGCCTGGTCCGGGTTCAGCCCGTGAATGGTGTAGCTACACGCATCCGCCGGCACCGTTAGCGTCCGCGGTTTAACGCCGCCTCCCGCTTCCTCGTACGCGAGCGTGTATCCCGTATAAGCGCCGCCCGGAGGAATCCAGGAGAACTGCAGCGAGCAGCATGTGGCGTTCACTCGCTCCAACAGCTGGGGGAAACCTCTGGGAGGAAACTCCGGCACCGCCAACTCCTCTTCCGCCGGCTCGCCGTAGCCAGAGCGCCCTCTAGCGGCCAGGAGGAATGAGTACACGCCGCCAGGACGCAGGTCGCTCACGTCGCGCCGACGCTCCTCAGCTCCGACGTCCACAGAGAACAAGCGCGAGTGGTTTTTGAGGCCGTAGGTCAGACGAAAGCCCCGGATCTCCTGCAGAGGGTTGGAGGAGCGTAGGGTCGTCCAAATCACAGACGCTGACGTCTCGTTAACCAGATGCACCGACAGAACGGGTCGGGCCGGCACTACAGGAGACACACACACACAAACTCACAGTAACTATAGCATAACTATATTATCACAAAGCTCTATATATGTAGCTGCATTTATGCATCTTTATCCTCATACAGCACATATTATAGACATTAATATCATAATTTCTGTAAAGCTATTTTGAAATGATGTGTATTGTGCACACACACACACACACACACACACACACACACACACACACGCACACACACACTCACATGTGACGGGTGTCTGCACCAGATGAGAGAGGCTCTGAGCTCCGTCTCCTCTGATGGTGTAAGCCGCTACACTGATGGAGTACACACACACACACACACACACACACACACACACACACACACACACACACACACACACACACACACACACACACGCACACACACA
>JAPDVR010000008.1:315629-318129 GCA_026230005.1 Gila orcuttii | reverse complement strand
TTATCGGCTGGACGTCCACCTGACGGGGCGGAGCTCCAGGCACTGAACACACACACACAAACATTTAAAGTTGAATCTACAGCGTTTCCCATACACTGATTTATCTGAGACGCCACAATATCAACACTGACCGGTACAAATAGATTTCAGTGGTTCCCAGTTATTAAATAGACTGTGGCAGCCCGAATATACACTTTATTTCCAAAAGGTATTGGGACACTCCTCCAAATCATTGAATTCAGGTGTTCTAATCACTTCCATGGCCACAGTTGTATAAAATCACCTGTGCAATAAGTCCATTCATTAAATTTCCTCACTACTAAATATTCCACTGTCAACTGTAAGCGGTATTATAACAAAGAGAGTACCAGGAGAACGGTACTTGCCCGACTGCATTGTGCCAAGTGTAAAGTTAGGTGGAGGGGGGATTATGGTGTGGGGTTGTTTTTCAGGGGTTGGCCCCTTAGTTCCAGTGAAAGGAACTCTTAATGCTTCAGCAAACCAAGATATTTTGGACAATTTCATGCTCCCAACTTTGTGGGAAGAGTTTGTGGATGTTCCTGTTCCAGCATGACTGCGCTCCAGTGCACAAAGCAGGACCATAAACACATTGATGATTTTATAGGAAAATGTACATAATTTTCTTCAGGGGGGGCATATAACCCCGTACCTGTATTAAACCTGTATTATATTATATTATAGTTATTATATTATTTTATGTTATGTTATAGTATAGTATATCTCTTAATTATAGTCAATGATGATGATTATTATCAAGTCAGATTTCATGCCAAAACACTGATCTGAAGAACTTCTAATGAAACATCAAGAACTTTATTGATCTACAAAGAAGCACCTGAAGAATCTAAAAGCTCTAGATTAGAAGAGGGATCTAATGCTGAACGACTGAAGAACCTCCTTCACAGCAGACATGAGTGTTTCATAACTGATGTGAATAATGACTCTCTGATCTTCTGTAGAGAGGCTTTACTGCTGAATCTGAACGTATCTCATATCTGATGAAGTTTGATTCTGTTATTCTCCTGTTTATTACTCTGATACGATCTGTACTATATAAAGCGCTGTAGGTTTGACTGATTTTACCGTCCTCATCGGTTCTGCACTCTACGGCTGGGCTCTGGGGTCCAAGGCCCTGCTCCATCAGCGCTGCCACCGTGAGGAGGTATGAGCTCCAGCGCCGCAGGCCCTTCAGGAGCACCTGTCCCGCGTCCGGCTCCAGACGCAGCGTCTGCACTGAGTCTCCGCCGCCGCTGAGCTGATAACACACCTCGTACCCGAGCAGCGCCGAGTTCTGCTGCTCCTCCGGCGCCGGAGCCCAGCTCACAGACAGAGAGGAGGAGCTGACGGAGGAGCAGCGGACCTGAGCCGGAGGAGAAGTGAGCTCTGACCAGAGCCGGAGAGGAGGAGGAGGAGGAAGAAGAGAGGAGTAGAGGAGGAGAAGAGGAGGGGGAGGAAGAAGAAGAGGAAGAAGAGAGGAGTAGAGGAGGAGGAGAGGAGAAGGAGGAGAGGAGGAGGAGGAGAGGAGGAGGAGGAAGAAGAGAGGTGTAGAGGAGGAGGAGGAGGAGAGGAGGAGGAGGAAGAAGAGAGGTGTAGAGGAGGAGGAGGAGGAGGAGAGGAGAGGAGGAGGAAGAAGAGAGGAGTAGAGGAGGAGGAGGAGGAGGAGGAGGAAGAGGAGGAGGAGGAAAGATGAAGAGGAGGAGGAGAGGAGGGAGAGGTAGAGGAGAGGAGGAGGAGAAAGAAGAGGAGAGGAGGAGGAGATGAGGAGGAGGAGGAAGAGGAGGAAGAGGAGGAAGAGGAGGAGGAAAGATGAGGAGGAGGAAGAGGAGGAGGAGAGGAGGGGGAGGTAGAGGATAGGAGGAGGAAGAGGAGGAGGAAGCAGATTAAGAGGAGGAAGAGGAAGAAGAGGAAGAGGAGGAAGAAGAGGAGAGGAGGAGGATATGAGGAGGTGGAGGAGGATGAGGAGGAGGAAGAGGAGGAGGAAGAGGAGGAGGAGAGGAGGAGGAGGAAGAGGAGGAGGAAAGATCAAGAGGAGGATGAAGAGGAGGAGGAAAAGGAGGAGGAGGAAAGATGAAAAGGAGGAGGAAAAGGAGGAGGAGAAGGAGGAAGAGGAGGAGGAAAGATTAAGAGGAGGAGGAGGAAGAGGAGGAGGAAAGATTAAGAGGAGGAGGAAAGATGAAGAGGAGGAGGTAAGAGGAGGTGGAAAGATGATGAGGAGGAAGAGGAGGAGAGGAGGGGGAGGTAGAGGAGGAGAGGAGGAGGAGAAAGAAGAGGAGAGGAGGAGGAGATGAGGAGGAGGAGGAGGAAGAAGATGAAGAGGAGGAGGAAAATACAACACAGAGAGGAAAGATCATTGAGGAACGTGGAGGAGGAGAAAACAACAGAAATAAGGCAAAAATAAATCAATATAACAAAGACAAACGCAGAGGATGCGGCTACAAAAATAGTACGGATCAATAAAACAAATTATGAGGCTCAAATT
>JAPDVR010000008.1:303129-308129 GCA_026230005.1 Gila orcuttii | reverse complement strand
AACCCAGTTCTGGAGTCCCGGGTCAGGCGGGACGGAGCAGCGGAGCAAGGTTTGGTGCAGAGCGTCACACACTGTAAGAAACAGATTAAATGTGCTCCACCTCAATCATCGACTGGTTCTCAGTCAGAACTGGGATTTAACGTGTGGATCAATCCGGCTCCACCAGACTCTTTCAGGACGAAGGGCCGCACACATACTTGCTTGCGCCGTGCGCTGGTTGATCTCGTTGGTGAACGCTCCGATGCCTTTGTTGGAAACGGCGGCCAGAGAGAAGGTGTATTCGGTGTTCGCGCGCAGACCCTCCACCACATACGCCGTTCTGGGCTCAAAGTTCCTCTTCTCCTGTTGGACAGAAAGACGCTTTCAAACACTATTTTAATGATCTAAGCTCATGGTCTAAAGCAAGTGCACTTAGGGCGTCCGAAACCACTTTTGCTAGTTTAACGACGGGATAAATGGTCGGCACTCCCGGCACTGGTCTAAAAGTGTTGTTTCTATTCTTTTAATGAATAATGGGTGTGTTTTTTTTCTATTCTCTTAATGAGTAATGGGTGTGTTTTAGGCGCAACGTGCAATAAACCAATCAGAGTCTCGTCTCCCATTCCCTTTAAAAGCCAGTTGCGCTCGCGCCACGGTGGATTCGCTATTTACATGGAGGAATTTGCAAGCGGAAAAACTGAACGCTTCTCTAGCGAGAAAACGGATCTGCTCGAGCGCAAGGTTAAAGCTGTGTGTGAATGTGTGAGGTTAAAGTACGACCATCTACTGGACTAAGTGTAGCGTGTTGTTGGACCCGCCTATAGGCTGGTATAACTAACGCGCTCTTTAAATAACAAATAAAATATTGCGCCATTGACTTTAGACCAGATTTCAGTTGGTCAACGGCTCAGTCTATTTCAGTTCCTCAAAATAGCAACGCTCCACCATTCCATCGGTTCAGAGGTTGATGCCGATCCCACTGAAATGTCCCGATTTGTGGCCCTCAAGTGGAGCCCGTTCTCACCTGAACGCCGAGATCTGGAGATTTGTAGATGAGTTCGTAGGCTTTCACAGGCTCTTTGGAGTACGCTGGATCCCAGGTCAACTCCACGCTGGTGTCGGTCACTTTACCCACCGAGAACTTCCCCGGCTGCCCAGGAACTGAAACACAGATCAGAAACACATTAGAAGCCTGTTCGGAAACAAAGGACCGGATAATGGAGCCACACTAAAGGAACGGTGCAGAAATGCTCCACTTCAGGGATGCTCCATCGAGAGCCGCATGTTAAGCTGTGCGGTCACAGGAACCTGTTACGGCACGTTCACATTTACCGGCACAGTCATTCCAATAGCAATCCGTGTGATGGGGAGTAAGTTTAACTCAAAGGGTTAAGGCCCGTTCACACCAAGGACGATAACAGTTAAGATAATGATAAAGATATAGTTCTAAAAATCTTTCTCAATATTAAACAATAGCGGCGTAAACAGTTCACACTAGAGCCCTGCGCGGGACTGTTTTCTTCATCCCGCTCCCGCCCGCTCCCGCAATGTATGTGTTACACTCCCGCCCGCTCCCGCAAAACTCTGAGAATTTATTCCCGCACAATAATAGAGATGCATTGATTTTGTGTCTTCTCCCGTCCCGCAGTTAAAAAACACCTATTTGTATTGCTATTAGTAAAGAGATTCATGGGGTTGTTTGTTTTGTTTCCCTGGCCTGCATGTATTCTGACGCACTGATCAGGAAGATGAATAATAGTAGTCCAAATGTCAGCCTTGCTTAGGTTTTGTGCTGTAAATACCTGTTTGAAGTTCTTTTCCACATCATTTATTGACATCTCTCCATCATGTCGACTCGCTAGGCTACCTCCCGATCCCACAGTTTTTTTTTTTAGCCGCCCATTCCCGCCCGCAGCAAAGTTCAAACCGCCCGCTCCCGCGAGATTTGCGTTGGGTCCCGCGGGACCCGGCGGGACTCAATCCCAATGCAGCCCTCTAGTTCACACCACAACTATAACGATAACGATATGGAGAAACGATATCGTTGGGATCACTTTCGGAACGATTTTTTGTTCCAGCTGTTGAAGGATAAAACACTGACAGCCAATCAGAATCCATTCTAATTTAAAATGGCAGACGACATTGCGGAGAAGTTAATCGCCGAGGTCCAAGTCAAGCCTCTTTTCAAGAAAATGGATATGGAAAACAATCGTTCATACCCTCTGAATAAACAGAAGTATTGCCTCTGGTGTCCAGCGCTCGTTTCCACAACATCGTCTTGCTTCCCCAGAAGTTGCAGTGAAAAAGACTAGGTGTTGTTTTTATTCCACTATATTGACTACATCAGCTAAATTCACTGTTGGATTATTATATCGATTACACTAGCTTCACTCTAACACAGCATGCTGAGGACATCTACTGGTTAAAGCCAACAAGAACAGCAGAAACATGTTCAATGACGTTGTACACACTTTACATTTACATTTATGCATTTGGCAGACGCTTTTATCCAGAGCGACTTACATTGCATTTCAAGGTATGCATTTACATTCTTATCAGTTCTTGCTTTCCCTGGGAATCAAACCTATGACCTTAGTGTTGCAAGCACCAACGCTCTACTGTTTGAGCTACAGGAAAGCACTTTGAAACCACTTAGAATAAACAGACCGTTATCGTTCGTCAAATATAGTTATCGTTATGGCTATCATTCTAGTTATCGTTCGTCAAATATAGTTATCCTTTTGGCTATCATTCTACTTATTGTTCGTCAAATATAGTTATCGTTATGGCTATCATTCTACTTATCGTACGTCAAATATAGTTATTGTTATGGCTATCATTCTACTTATCTTTCATCAAATATAGTTATCGTTATGGCTATCATTCTACTTATCGTACGTCAAATATAGTTATCGTTATGGCTATCATTCTAGTTATCGTTTGTCAAATATAGTTATCGTTATGGCTATCATTCTAGTTATCCTTCGTCAAATATAGTTATCGTTATGGCTATCATTCTAGTTATCGTTCGTCAAATATAGTTATCGTTATGGCTATCATTCTAGTTATCGTTCGTCAAATATAGTTATCGTTATGGCTATCATTCTACTTATCGTACGTCAAATATAGTTATCGTTATGGCTGTCATTCTAGTTATCCTTCGTCAAATATAGTTATCGTTATGGCTATCATTCTAGTTATCGTTCGTCAAATATAGTTATCGTTATGGCTATCATTCTAGTTATCGTTCGTCAAATATAGTTATCGTTATGGCTATCATTCTAGTTATCATTCGTCAATTATAGTTATCATTATGGCTATCATTCTAGTTATCGTACGTCAAATATAGTTATCGTTATGGCTATCATTCTAGTTATCCTTTGTCAAATATAGTTATCGTTACGGCTATCATTCTAGTTATCCTTCGTCAAATATAGTTAACGTTATGGCTATCATTCTAGTTATCGTTCGTCAAGTATAGTTATCGTTATGGCTATCATTCTAGTTATCCTTCGTCAAATATAGTTATCATTCTAGTTATCGTTCGTCAAATATAGTTATCGTTATGGCTATCGTTCTTGGTGTGAACAGCCTTTAGGGTTGATCTGCTCACCTCCAGGCCTCACTTTGACGTGAACGGGGTCGGAGAAGGGTCCGTCTCCCACAGATGTGAACGCCAGCACACGGACGGTGTAGGTCTCGGACGGCACGAGGCTGTGGATGGTCGTGATCGTGCTGTCCTGAACGTTGTGGATCTGCCAGTTGCTCATCGGCTGCGAGGGATCCATGGTGTAATACACCCGATAGCCCTTGATCAACCCGTTGGGCTCCTCCGGCTCGTCCCAGCGCACCATCACTGCGTTCTGGGATATGATGCGCGCCTGGATTCAATTCAATTCACGTTTATTTGTATAGCGCTTTTCACAATACACATCATTTCAAAGCAGCTCACTGTAAAAAATACTTTTCTTACTCAGTATTTTTGTCTTGTTTTCAGTCCAAATATCAAACATTTCTTAAATCAATATGCATTTACTAGATGAGTAAAAATAACATAAGATATTAAGTCTTGTTTTCTGGGCAAATTGAGTTTTTTGTTTAAAACAAGCTAAATTATCTGCAAATGGGGTAAGAAAAATAATCTTGGTTCTGTTTGAATTAACATCATTTTTCTTACCCCATTGGCAGATAATTTTGCTTTTTTTAAGCATCAACTCACTTAATTTTGATTTATTCCCCCGGAAAACAGGACATAATATCTTATGTCATTTTACTCATCTAGTAAATACATCTCGATTTAAAATTTTTTAGATATTTGGACTGGAAAAAATACAAAAATACTAAGAAAAGTAAGACATTTATTTATGCAGTGTACAGTCCATATTACAATTTAGAGTGATCTGTGTGTATTTCAGAAATGTACATATACAAAATCCCAGTTAGCTAAAAATGTTTAAGGAATGTAATAATTGCAGATGCCTGGATGCTCCTGGGCGGGCTGGCGGGCGCTTGCTCTCCGGTCCGGGCCTCCACACGGCTGCTGGGCGGACCCTGGCCGATGGTGTTGACGGCGGACACGCGGATCTCGTACTCGGTGTTGGGGTACAGGCCGCCGATGCTGTAGCGGGTCGTGGTGATGGAGTCCACCGTCTCGAACTTGCTGTCCGGGGATTTGGCGCGGTACTGGATGATGTAATAGGAGACGGGGTCGGGGTTACCAGAGTCCCAGGTGATGGTGACGCTGGTGGGGGTCGTCTCCGTGACGATGGGGGTGCCAGGAGCTCTGGGTAAAGCTGAGAGAGAGAGGCTTTTTAAGGACTACAACAAACGGCTGATCGGAACTACAATGATCTTCTTCACGGGTTAGTGACATCACAAACCCTAAAATCTACATAAGCCCTGGATACATAAGCTCTGTACAACGTTACGTCTTTCCTTACACTTGACGATGACTTGTGCCACGGCCTCGATGATGCCCAGGCTGCTCATGGCGACGCAGGTGTAGTTAGCCGACTCTCGCA
>JAPDVR010000008.1:290629-298129 GCA_026230005.1 Gila orcuttii | reverse complement strand
TGGAATGTTTTCCTCAAAAACCTTCATTTCTTTTCCACTGAAGAAAGAAAGACATGAACATCTTGGATGACGTGGAGGACAGTAAACTATCAGGACATTTTAATTCTGAAGTGAACGACTCCTTTAACTCAAAGGGAAACGATATAGTTTTTCTGACTCCATTGGCAGATATTTGTTCTTGTTTCAAGCACAAACTCACTTAATTTTGATATATTTTTGACTTTTCACACAGCGCGCTGATCCCGGGAAATTGCCGGCAAATTGCCAGAACGCCTTCTGTGTGAACGCAAACACGACCCGGGATTGATGCCGGGATTGATGCCGGGTTGGGGATCTAGTAACATTGCCGGGATCAGTCCCGGAACGCGCGCTGTGTGAACAAAAGCCGTCATCAATGCCGTGTCGTAATGATGACTCTGAAGTGAAGTGAAAGCAGTGAAACGGTACGTAATGCGCTAGTTTATGATCGAATCAGAGAAAAAAATGCACAAGCGTGGTTTCTCCAGAGAGAAATCGCAGCTCATAAGCAAACTATAGACGCTGCTGAGACATTACATGTCACATCGATGTCACGTGTCTTTACGGGATTTTTACGGGTTGTGTGTGAACGCACTCTGATTCCGGAAAACCACTGGCAGTGTGAATGAACCAAAATCAAACGAACCCGGGTCAAATCCCGGGTCACTTTATCCGTGTATTTTCCGGAATCTCTGTGTGAAAGGGGCTTTAATATCTTCAGTCATTTTGCTTCTTCTCCAGTAAATGACTCTTGATTTAAGAATATTTATATGTTTGTGCTGTAAAACAAGACAGAAACGCTGAGGAAGAGCATCATTTTCCCCAGTTAGCGATTAGGAAAACCCGGCTAGTTGGTGTTTATGAGTGAAAAGTTTAGTTCAGTGTGGAATGAGTTCAGATTGAAACGGTGAATATTTGAATTGAAACGATCATCTATTGTGCAGAATCTCTTTGCGGCTCTTAAACGCGGAAGGAGACGGGAACAACGAGCTCGGCTGGGAAGAGTACATCTGATCTCTGCAACAATAGGGAAGCTGAATTGGATTTGCCGATGTTAGTCGAGCCCATTACAATGAATTATCTCAAACGCAATCTTTCCTCTGGCTGAAAGGCGGATCGACTTACAGTCCGAGCACAAAAACCCCGACGGCACTCGATGACATCATCCTGTGTGGATTAAACACGGAGTCCAGGATTATTCCCTGAATCACGTCTGTGAGATCTTCCTCCTCCTCATGCGTCACTCACGGCTTGATTCGACTTTCAACAGTTTTCCAGGAGCGGCAGCGGTGCGAGCGCTTCATCACGGTGACAGAATGAAAACAGGCCAGTCTCTGATGACAAACAGACTTTTCCTAAAAAAACCCAAACATTGGGATGAAACACGACGCTTCATGCGGCTCATGCGAGACACTGACAGAGACAGACACAACACAGAGACTGAACAAATGCCAAGCTTCTCTACGAGACTGATAAAAAAACTGATAAACCCGGAGCGGATTGATTACGAGAGCACAGGTGATCAGGGATTATGACTCTGATCCCATCGGATCATCTGTCATGCTGAGAACGGCAGCTTTCAGAACGAGTCAAACAGTCGAAGTTTGTCTCTCCGTATGGGAAATAAAAGCCATGTCATGTAAGACTGGAATGGGTTTGGTTATGAACATCACAATATTAATAAACATGAGCCGAATCATTTCAGACGACATCAGCTCTACACTCGAAAAATGATATTATTGTCTCTTTTTCCAGCACAAATATATAAACATTCTTAAATCAAGATACATTTACTAGAGAAGCAAAATGATTGAAGATATTAAGTCAAAAATATGTCAAAATGAAGTGAGTTTAAGATTAAAAACAAGAACAAATATTTGCCAATGGAGTCTGAAAAATAATCTTGTTTTCCCTTTGAATTAAGTTTAATTTTCTGACTCCATTGGCAGATATTTGTTCTTGTTTTAAGCACAAACTCACTTCATTTTCGAGAATTAATATCTTTAGTCATTTTGCTTCTCCAGTAAATGTATCTTGATTTATGAATGTTTAGATATTTGTGCTAAAAAACAAGACAGAAACACTGAGGAAGATCAGAGTTTTTTACAGTAACTTATAACAGTAACAGATATTTACTATTTAATAAATCATTTTAAAAGGTCATTTTTATCTCACAATTTCGAGTTTACATCTTGCAATTCATACTTTATTTCTCAGAATTGCGAGATATAAAGTCAGAATAACAAGAGATAAACTCAAAATTCTGACTCTCTTTCTTGCAATTGCATGTTTATATCTCACAATTCTGACTTTATAACACGCAATTGCGACTTTATGTCATGCAATTCTGATATAAACTTGCAACTGTGAGAAAAAAAGTCAGAATTGCGAGAAAAAAAGTCACAATACCTTTTTCATTTTTTATTCTGTGGCGGAAACAAGCTTCCATAGATATTAGTCATGAGCTGTAGCAAAACAACCCACATGAATAAAAGACAAAACTATCCAGAATGAGGATAGAGAGAATTATTGACCAGTTCAATCCAGATCAATATATGACGCTGACGCACAAAAATATTTAATACTTTATCAAAAGTGATCTGTTCGCCTTCATGAACGTCTGAATGCGGTTCATCAGGGATTTTTAGTCAGTTTTGTATTGATGTCGATCAATGAAGTTCAAGAGTGACTGAAGTGCACAGAAACGTTCTGATCATGTGACGTTTGACTGACAGCTGTCGATGAGACATCAGCCCGATCAGCGCTCCGATAAAACTGATGCTTCAGAGCGATCGATCGAAGCTGATGCTCAGCACACACACACACACACACACACACATGCAGAGACACAGACAGATGAGATCACCTCAGCCAATCACAACGCTGCGCCGCTCAGGCATGCATCTGTCCTCATGCACACACTCACTGGTTTCCAATTGCTGGGTTTCCATGGCCTTGCGAGCAGGTTTGCAAACAAGATCCCACAATGCAACACACCCGACTGACATGACCCTCGTCTTCAGCGCTGTACATTTGACTACCATATCACTGCTTGACTGACATTTATTTCTCTGTCTTTAAATGCCAAACAAAAGAAAAGAGCAAATAAACAAAAAACACACCAACCTTCTCGCAGCTCTGAGGGTGTAAGGGGTTTGAGATGGAAAGCAGAGAGAAAACCAGGGAAACACAGAGAGAGTAAAAAGGCCACTGCAATCTTCATCTCTCTCCTCATTCAGTGTGTGTTTGAGTGGCAGCATCAATATTCATATACAGTCCCAAATATTAGAGATATCGTGGCTTGGCCTTGCTCTACTCTGAGAAACTCACTTCATAAAGAAAGAAACATCACAAGCAAACTGAGAAAAACACACACAGACACACACTGCAAAGACCTTTCTAGGTGTGCGTCATGAATTTAGTGAGCACTGAAGTCAATTAGTTTTGATTAGTAATTCACATCAAACAAACAAACAACCAAAAATGAAGAAAACTAACAAGCACACAAAGGTTATCAGTACTAGCGTCCTGCAGCACTGCATCACGAGACTCATTACTCACTACCTTCTTTTATTCTCGATTAAAACTCGTTCCGGACCAGCAGGCCGTGAGCGCTTCAGCCGACGGCAAATATCACTAATTGAGTTTACAGAAACAATTACACGCCTGTAAACCCAATTCATTTCAAATCAATTAGCTTTTTTAATGCTTCGATTAGCCGAGAGTCGTGGATGAACCCCGACGGGAAACACTTGAGTTTATAAAGTTGGTGTTTCTCCGTCGAGTTCAATGGATCAGACGAATTATTCAGATTAAACACAAACTGCCCAGCGAAGTTATGAACAAACGTTAATAGAACATTAATTCAGAGATATCTTTAATAATGTTCTCTAAATGTTTAACGTTATTAAAACTTCAATTATGCAACGTTTTTTCTGAAATGTTTCAGTTGGATGTTTTTTAAATGTTACTTGTTCCGGAACGTTCAGAGAACATTCAAAAATAACATTCCAGAATGTTTGAAGAATAACACAGTGGATTGTTTCCTTAACGTTCACATAACCAAGAAGAAACGTTTTTAAAACGCTTAAAAATCTGGACGTTTTTAACATTCAGAAATAACGTTTTTATAACTTGATGGTTACTTTAACATCATTGAGATGTTTTTATTAAAACATTGAATTAGTTTTTATATTTATGTTTTCCGTTTTCATTTGAATCTTGTTAAAAAAGTTTTAATAGTTTTGTTGTTTTTTTATCTATAGTTTTTATAAAGTTTTATTTCAGTTTTAATTTGAGTTATTTCAGTACAGAAGGTAACAAATTAAACTAAATGAAAATTTAGTTTAAAAGTTTATGCTTTTTTTCAGTTGACGTTTATTTTACTTCAAACATCAAAAATGTTTTTTTTTTTTATGGTTTTAGTTTTAATTTCAGTTTCCGTTGACAGTTAGCATAGCGTTCTTAGAGCATGTTTTTGTTAGCTGGGCAGACGCGCCAGACTAATAATAATAACGTAACGCAGTATTGGTAGATGTGTTTGATCAGTGCTGCAGAGGCTGCTGGGTAATTAAAGAAGCTGTCTGCGCTGTGTGTGTGTGTGTGTGTGTGTGTGTGTGAGTGAGAGAGAGAGAGTGTATTACCTACGGAGTACCTACTGTGTTTCATACCTCTCACGTATAAGTTAGCAGGGGACGAGTAGCGCACGCCCTGAGCGTTAGAAGCTACGCACTCGTACTTCCCCTGATCCGTCTCCTCACTGCGCTCGATCTGCAGCGCTCCTGCACAGAGAGACAGACAGGCAGAGAGAGAGAGACAGTTCAATCAGACAGACAGACAGATCAATCAGACAGAGAGACAGACAGGCAGAGAGAGAGAGAGAGAGACAGTTCAATCAGACAGACAGACAGGCCAATCAGACAGAGAGAGAGACAGACAGACAGAGAGAGAGAGAGAGAGAGAGAGACAGTTCAATCAGACAGACAGACAGGCAGAGAGAGAGAGAGAGAGAGAGAGAGAGACAGTTCAATCAGACAGAAAGACAGGCCAATCAGACAGAGAGAGAGACAGACAGACAGAGAGAGAGAGAGAGAGAGAGAGAGAGAGACAGTTCAATCAGACAGACAGACAGGCCAATCAGACAGAGAGACAGACAGGCAGAGAGAGAGAGAGAGAGACAGTTCAATCAGACAGACAGACAGGCCAATCAGACAGAGAGAGAGAGAGAGAGAGAGAGAGAGAGAGAGAGACAGTTCAATCAGACAGACAGACAGGCCAATCAGACAGAGAGACAGACAGGCAGAGAGAGAGAGAGAGAGACAGTTCAATCAGACAGACAGACAGGCCAATCAGACAGAGAGAGAGACAGACAGACAGAGAGAGAGAGAGAGAGAGAGAGAGAGAGAGAGAGAGAGAGAGAGAGAGAGAGAGAGAATTCAATCAGACAGAGAAACAGACAGGCAGACAGACAGGTCAATCAGAAGGATAGACAGACAGGTCAATCAGTCAGACAGTTCAGTCAGACAGAGAGAAAGACAGGTAGAGAAACAGACAGGCAGACAGACAGGTCAATCAGATAGAGAGACAGACAGGTCAATCAGACAGACATGCAGGCAGACAGACAGACAGGTCAATCAGAAGGATAGACAGATAGGTCAATCAGACAGACAGACAGACAGGCAGGCAGACAGACAGATAGACAGACAGGTCAATCAGACAGACAGACAGACAGACAGGTCAATCAGAAGGATAGACAGACAGGTCAATCAGACAGGCAGGTCAATCAGACAGACAGACAGGCAGACAGGTCAATCAGAAGGATAGACAGACAGGTCAATCAGACAGACAGACAGACAGGCAGGCAGGCAGACAGGCAGGTCAATCAGACAGACAGACAGGCAGACAGACAGCCCAATCAGACAGACAGATAGACAGACAGGCAAGTCAATCAGACAGACAGACAGACAGACAGACAGACAGACAGGCCAATCAGACACAGATAGACAGACAAGCAGGTCAATCAGACAGAGAGACAGACAGGTCAATCAAACAGACAGAAAGACAGACAGGCCAAGAGAAAGACAGGTAGAGAAACAGACAGGCAGGCAGGTCAATCAGACAGAGAGACAAACAGGTCAATCAGACAGACAGAGAGACAGGCAGGCAGACAGACAGACAGACAGACAGGTCAATCAGACAGACAGGCAGGCAGGTCAATCAGACAGAGAGACAGACAGGTCAGTCAGACAGACAGAGAGACAGACAAGTCAATCAGACAGACAGACAGGCCAAAAGAAAGACAGGTAGAGAAACAGACAGGCAGGCAGGTCAATCAGACAGAGAGACAGACAGGTCAATCAGACAGACAGAGAGACAGGCAATCAGACAGAGAGACAGACAGGTCAATCAGACAGACAGACAGAGAGACAGACAGACAGGTCAATCAGACAGAGAGACAGACAGGTCAATCAGACAGACAGACAGAGAGACACACAGACAGGTCAATCAGACAGAGAGACAGCCAGAGAGAAAGATAGGTAGAGAAACAGACAGACAGGCAGATAGACAGACAGGTCAATCAGACAGACACAAGATGGAGGAGAAAATCAGAAGTAAGGGAAAGAGGAGGAGAGAGAACAAACAGAACATTAATATTTATAATCTCATGATGGTTTAGAAACTTTCCTCTTGATTTACAATCCACACAAGCGCTTCAACCTCAGACTGACATAGAGTCCAGACATATTTATTTATATGGCGCTTTATTAAAAACAGTCGGTTATGGAAGTAAAAACCATAAGGAAACTGATTTTGAATGAAACCTGATAAATATTTAAAGTCAGAATTCTGTGAGCTACGAGGTTATGCTTGTTAATGGATGGTTTATGCTTTTGTTGAAACCATCTGTTCGCATTATTTCTACTTATTTTTTAAATAATCATGTTTAACAGCAAAATTTTGTGGTGAAAAACTCAATTACCCATAATGCTGTGCAGAAAATTCCACCAACCAGGCGAGAAAATCATGCTAAAAAAGCTCTTTAGCTCCGCCCACTATTGACTTTTCTATAGGCATAATCAGCAAACTTTAAATAGTTTTATATTCCTCCATTTTTTTTAATTGGATTGCCGTTCTTTCATTCGTTAAAGCCATTCAGGCATTCAAAAGCAGGAAAATAATAGTGTTCATGTTGTAAAAACCATCAATTACGAACCAAATTTAATTTAATTACAGCAGCTTTACATAAAATTACACTCAGTCAGTTTGAATGACAGCTGAAACAACCAATCACAGCTCAGGGGCGGGACTATCTGAATCACATGATACCCTTTAGCCAGTCCAGAACGAATAACCACTGTTTCTCACTCCGGCATATAAACGTGCACAGACCAAGGCCGGCGCTATGGGCGGGCCTTAGGGGGCCGGGCCCGCCTACAGAGCTCCTGTGCCCCCCCCCCCATCCAATTTGCATTTAATAAATTA
>JAPDVR010000008.1:273129-288129 GCA_026230005.1 Gila orcuttii | reverse complement strand
TGAGTGTGTGAGTGAGTGAGTGAGTGAGTGTGTGAGTGTGTGAGTGTGTGAGTGAGTGAGTGAGTGGGTGAGTGAGTGTGTGAGAGTGAGTGAGTGAGTGAGTGTGTGAGTGAGTGAGTGAGTGAGCGAGTGAGTGAGTGAGTGAGTGAGTGTGTGAGTGAGTGAGTGAGTGAGTGTGTGAGTGTGTGAGTGAGTGAGTGAGTGAGTGTGAGTGTGTGAGTGTGTGTGTGAGTGAGTGAGTGAGTGAGTGAGTGTGTGAGTGTGTGAGTGTGTGAGTGAGTGAGTGAGTGAGTTTGAGTGTGTGAGTGTGTGAGTGTGTGAGTGAGTGAGTGAGTGAGTGTGTGAGTGAGTGAGTGAGTGAGTGAGTGTGTGAGTGTGTGAGTGAGTGAGTGAGTGAGTGAGCGTGTGAGTGTGTGAGTGTGTGAGTGAGTGAGTGTGTGAGTGAGTGAGTGTGTGAGTGAGTGAGTGAGTGAGTGTGTGAGTGTGTGAGTGTGTGAGTGAGTGAGTGAGTGAGTGTGTGAGTGAGTGAGTGAGTGAGTGAGTGTGTGAGTGTGTGAGTGAGTGAGTGAGTGAGTGAGCGTGTGAGTGTGTGAGTGTGTGAGTGAGTGAGTGTGTGAGTGAGTGAGTGTGTGAGTGAGTGAGTGAGTGAGTGTGTGAGTGTGTGAGTGTGTGAGTGAGTGAGTGAGTGAGTGAGCGTGTGAGTGTGTGAGTGTGTGAGTGAGTGAGTGTGTGAGTGAGTGAGTGTGTGAGTGTGTGAGTGAGTGAGTGAGTGAGTGAGTGAGTGAGTGAGTGAGTGAGTGAGTGAGTGAGTGCGAGTGAGCGTGTAGGATCAGGGAAGCTTCAGCTCTCATTAGGGAACAGGAACAGGAAGTGAGGTCACGTTGGTTAGGAGCATCAGGGGTCAGAGGTCATGTTAATCAGAGGAGGAGGAGTCTAGAATAAACAGATACTCACCAAAGACTCCTGAGAAAAACACAGCGAACACACAATGAGAAAAAAAAAACGAAAGCTTTGAGTGACAGCAGCTCAAATGCACTTTATGCAACAGATCAAGCTGATTATATATATATATATATATATATATATATATATATATATATATATATATATATATATATGAGTATTATATATAATCATATATTATATACATTAACCTTATGGATTAGATTTATGTATATATATATATATAAATACATGTGCGTGTATAAGCGAGAGACAACGTACAATCAACACATGTACATGATCCTGCTTATTCCACGACTACTTACCAAATAAATCAACATATGGAGATGAAATATTGACAGAAGCGTAAAGTAAAGGATGAGAGCATTGACTCATACGACACATGGAGGAAATGTTCCTGACCAATCACAACCAAGTATTCCAGAGAGAGAAATAGTTGAATATTTTTAATATTTAGTCTTTAGTCTTTAGTCTAGGGAGGTTTTCGCCACAGAAGAACCATTTCTGGTTCCCAAAGAACCGTTCAGTGATCAGTTTCAAAGAACATTTTAATAATCTAAAGGACCTTTTTCCAATATAAACCACCTTTAGTAATGGAAAGATTCCAGACTCTTCAAAATAAAGGTTGTTTATAGGCATCGATGGTTCCATGAAGAACCTTCAACGTCTATGGAATCATGAAAAGATTGTTTATAGTGGAAAAAGGTTTTTTAGATTATAAAAATGTTCTTCGAATTAAGAAAAAATGGCTCCTTTAAAGGTGACATATTATGCCCCTTTTCACATGATGTAATATAAATCTCTGGTGTCTCCAGAATGTGTGTGTGAAATTTCAGCTCAAAATACCAGATCATTTATTACAGCTTGGCAAATTTGCCCCTTTTTGGGTGTGAGCAAAAACATGCCATTTTTGTGTGTGTCCCTTTAAATGCAAATGAGCTTATGCTCCGCCTCCGTTCAGAAGAGGGCGGAGTCTTTACACGAGCTTCAGAAACTCCAGCAATAACAAAACAGGCCAATCTCACTCATCCAGAATCCCAGAATAACCAGTAGCGAGTGCAGCCTTACGGAGAGACTCAGGAAGAGTTTCTGAATGTTAGTGGAGACATTTATGTAGTTGTTGTGGAGTTACATTGATCATCTCATCATCATGTTGAAGTTCTACACAAGTGTCCACAGTTCCTGAGGTGTTTAAGAACTGATCACTGAAAGGTTCTGTGTAGAACCAAAACGGTTCTTCTATTGCATCAGTGTGAAAAATCTCTTTTGAAAGCTTTAGTTTTAAAGAATGTATAATAATGTACGTGAGAATCATACAGGGTGAATCAGTCATGTGTAGGTTCATGTTAAACTAGTACAGGATGAATCAAAGTTTAAAAACACATCCAACAACGAATTCCATACCAATATTCACTCGACATGTGTCTTGAGAACAGCACAAATCAAGAACATTTCCATCCCACGTTTCGGACTCCACATTACAGTCAAAGTCATCAAATCAAACGCTTGGATCTCCAGCTGCGGTTCGAGTCTTGAAGTAAGTGGTCATTTCAGAAATTAGCACCTATCCAAACCCCAGCGTAATAGAGAGGAGACCTGCTAATCACTCACTTCATCAGTCCACGCGCTGAAGAGTCCCACACCGTTATTAGGGCTGATTTGAAACGCCTTCATACGAGAGGCCGTAGATCCACAATCACGCCTGGACATTCAGGCAGTTTAACATGTTTACTGTCAGTGTGTCACTCCCACACTATTGCATAGTTTAGCAATCATCATATATTAGGTCTCATTCGAAGACTTAAAGTTCCCCTGTGGTGAAAATCCAGCTTTTAATGTTGTTTATATGTCTATGTGGTGTTTTTAATATGCTTTAAGACAAACCATGTCGACAGCATTGCTGAGTATTTTCTCCTTAAAACTGCAGTGAACCAAAGACAGTCTCAAAAACACGGTTTGAAATCGCTGGTGTTTCTGACGTCACAAACTACCTTGTAACCAATCAGATCAACGTGTGATCGTCAACGAGTGGATCTCTGAGTGAGTGAGTGAGTGAGTGGAGGCAGGGCTCATTTGCATATTCATAGAGCCGCGTATACTAAATGAGGCAAGGGTGTCGAGTTACATTCAAGATATTTAAAGGCATGAAGTTTTTTTCAAAGAAATTTTTTTTAAATATGTAATTTTGGTGATCAAAGATGAGTTTTAAGGGATAAAATTATTGACTACAGGGGAACTTTAAACACTCAAAATTCAATGTTTTGAAATTGGGCATTACGTTAACATGGAAACGGCATTTTAAAACCTTTTAGCGGCTACATTTTTGTGATATAAACAAAAAATTTGGATCTTGGTTGGACATACAACTTTGATTTTATAACAATTTAAATACATTGCATTACATTTGCTTTACGGTAAACTTAAACTTCTATAACATTTTTGACTTTTTCATGTTTTTAAGTGCTTTCAGATCTGCAATAAGTGTTTCTTCAGAGACCAAACTTACACTCTTGTTTAAAACTGGGTTAAGAACCCAAGAGTTCCATATAGAACTCCATTGATCCTTTTCTAAGAGTGTAGGTCTGTATGCCAAAGCAAGATAAGTTCAGATATATGCTTAAAAATGTGTATGTGACGGTTCACATGTTAAAGCACGGAGCTCATTAGAAGAGGAACATTCTTTTAAATAGACTCGAAAACTATTTTGGCAATAGTGGAATTGCATTAGCATGGTTCAAACCAGACTTATCTGACCGTTATCAGTTTGTAGCAGTAAATTAAGAGATGTCTTATCGATCACAAGTTCAGTATGGTGTACCACAAGGCTCAGTACTAGGACCGCTGCTGTTCACTCTGTACATGCTACCCTTAGGAGATATTATTAGGAAACATGGCATTAGTTTTCACTGTTATGCTGATGATACTCAGCTCTATATTTCTTCATCCTCTCGTGAGGATCTCGTGTGGATCTCGTGAGGATCTCGTGAGGATCTCGTGTGGATCTCGTGAGGATCTCGTGAGGATCTCGTGTGGATCTCGTTAGGATCTCGTGAGGATCTCGTGTGGATCTCGTGAGGATCTCGTGTGGATCTCGTGTGGATCTCGTGAGGATCTCGTGTGGATCTCGTGAGGATCTCATGTGGATCTCGTGAGGATCTCGTGAGGATCTCGTGTGGATCTCGTGTGAATCTCGTGAGGATCTCGTGTGGATCTCGTGAGGATCTCGTGTGGATCTCGTGAGGATCTCGTGTGGATCTCGTGAGGATCTCGTGTGGATCTCGTGTGGATCTCGTGAGGATCTCGTGAGGATCTCGTGTGGATCTCGTGAGGATCTCGTGAGGATCGTACCTGATCGCAGCTGCTTGATTCGGCCTTGGCTGAGCGCCGGCTCCACGGGGAGAAAGTCTTTGAACCAAGAGATCTCGGGGTCGGGGATCCCGCTGGCGGCGCACAGCATGGTGGCGGTTCTGGTTCTCTCCACCACCTTCAGCTGAGGGCCCATGTCGATGCTGGGGAAGCCGTTGGGCAGCAGGTCCTCTGAAACACACAGAACCAAACCTTTAATGAGTGGAGGAGACGCTCAGAGGATCACTCATGCACGAGCCTTTCATCACTACTGGGGCATAGACACTGGACACGGTTATAGATACAGTTATATACATTAGTCTTGCTTTTTCTCTGCTGTCAAACGACAAAAGACCCTAAATATCAACATCATCTCATAAGGTATCCTGCAATTATTTTTGGTGTGAGGTGTCTGCATGAATCACACTGAATCACGAAGATTCAGACCTTATTGCAAACCTGTTTGACAGATTATATCAGAAAGAGTGATTGATTCGTCAATCGTTAGATTGAGATTGAGCAGCTGATAGAAAACACACATGACGTGACTGCTGACATATTATCATCACATCGGTGTACCATAAACTCCAGCATCAGACAAGGATTTATCAGAAATATTTCAGCATCAGTGTGTTTACATTCATGCATTCAGCAGACGCTTTTATCTAAAGTGATTTACAAATGATGAGCAAGAGCAATTCGTCAAAGAACAAGAATATTCACAATATACAATGCCAGGTTTACTAGAAAACTAAATTAGGAAGCAGGCTAGAGAAGAAGAAATAACTGCACTTACATAATGTGCAGAGCAGGAAAATAACTATTATGATAAAAAGAAAAGATATAATTCCAAAAATCGTTTTTGATGTAAAAGAATAGAGAGTTCACAACACAACGATAACGACAGAGGAACGATATCGCTGGAATCACTTTCAGAGCGATTTTTTCACACACACTACACACACACACTACAGCTGATGAACGATAAACTGACAGCCAATCAGAATCAGAATAGTTATGGTTATAGTTATGGTTATAGGTGTGAACGCTGATATAGTTATGGTTATAGTTATGGTTATAGGTGTGAACGCTGATATAGTTATGGTTATAGTTATGGTTATATTTGTGAACACTGATATAGTTATGGTTATAGGTGTGAACGCTGATATAGTTATGGTTATAGTTATGGTTATATTTGTGAACACTGATATAGTTATGGTTATAGTTATGGTTATAGGTGTGAACGCTGATATAGTTATGGTTATAGTTATGGTTATAGGTGTGAACGCTGATATAGTTATGGTTATAGTTATGGTTATAGGTGTGAACGCTGATATAGTTATGGTTATAGTTATGGTTATATTTGTGAACACTGATATAGTTATGGTTATAGTTATGGTTATAGGTGTGAACGCTCATATAGTTATGGTTATAGTTATGGTTATATTTGTGAACACTGATATAGTTATGGTTATAGTTATGGTTATAGGTGTGAACGCTGATATAGTTATGGTTATAGTTATGGTTATAGGTGTGAACGCTGATATAGTTATGGTTATAGTTATGGCTCTTGGTGTGAACACTGATATAGTTATGGTTATAGTTATGGTTATAGGTGTGAACGCTGATATAGTTATGGTTATAGTTATGGTTATATTTGTGAACACTGATATAGTTATGGTTATAGTTATGGTTATAGGTGTGAACGCTGATATAGTTATGGTTATAGTTATGGTTATAGGTGTGAACGCTGATATAGTTATGGTTATAGTTATGGTTATAGGTGTGAACGCTGATATAGTTATGGTTATAGTTATGGCTCTTGGTGTGAACACTGATATAGTTATGGTTATAGTTATGGTTATAGGTGTGAACGCTGATATAGTTATGGTTATAGTTATGGTTATATTTGTGAACACTGATATAGTTATGGTTATAGTTATGGTTATAGGTGTGAACGCTGATATAGTTATGGTTATAGTTATGGTTATAGGTGTGAACGCTGATATAGTTATGGTTATAGTTATGGCTCTTGGTGTGAACACTGATATAGTTATGGTTATATTTGTGAACACTGATATAGTTATGGTTATAGTTATGGTTATAGGTGTGAACGCTGATGAGAACGCTTGGCGCGGTTGTGCTGCCGCTTCACGCTGGTACCTGTCTGTCTGCTGCTGTTACGTTCGTGTCTTTTCTTGGATATGTTTTTCTCTGTTTCAACCCTCCTGGATTATTCGCTGGACTACTTTCATACCCTCTAAATTTTTGTGAATTCGCTGGACTATTCCCAAAACTTTTGGATAACTGGATAACTGACCTGGGTGTCCCTGTGATCCCTCACACAGATCGGCTGCGAGTCCTCTCCGTCAATATCCTGTCATCCCTCTCGACACCTGATACTGTGAGTCTCCACTCTCTTTGTCATTTGTCTTTTGTGATGTAAATCCTTAGTATGGTTGGGTAGCCGTCCCTTCTGAGGATTGTTGACTCCGACGCGGTTCTGGCTAACGCAGTGAAACCGATAAACTGTTGTGTTAGGTCGAACGGGTCATCTCTCGTCATGTCGTCACATCTACACTGGCAGTTTCTGTTTCTGTTTTTTGGTGGTCTTATCTGGATCTTCCTGTCTGTTGATGAGACGAATCACAGTTTTTTCCCCAAGATGGCTTTGCAATATTCCGTTGCTCATCTCAGATCATTAAAAGGAGTTTCCCGCCTGGCTCCTGATACTTATAAACGCTGTGAACAGCTCGAGGTTTTACGCCGACCTCGCTACATTCACCGGTCGCGGAAAAAACTCCGGAATTATTATTACTCGCCCCCCAATAATATTCCGGTTGTCTCTACCATCACCCGTGTTCTGGATACAACACAACTGGATAAAAGACATAGACATATCAACTTTGGAAATTTAAGATCGCTGCGTCCTGATCCTGACCTCGGAATCTGCAGACGTGCATCACCTGACCTGCGATGTGCGCTGCTAAACACCCGCTCTCTAACTGATAAAGCATCACTATTGAACGACATAATCATTGACACTGACCTGGACATGCTATTTCTAACGGAAACCTGGCAGGTGCCAAATGACTATTTGAGCTTAAACCTCTTAACGCCGCCTGGATACATATTTTTTTCTCAACCACGTCTTCATCGCAGAGGTGGAGGGCTGGTTGTAGTTTGCCGTGAGACTATTAAAATATCCAAGATTGAGTTACACGATGTTACAACATTTGAATATTTAGCGCTGAGAATGACGGGCCAAACGTCACTGGTGGTAATTTTAATTTACCGACCACCAAAAAGTCCCTCTGACTTTTTTTCTGATATTAGTGAGATACTTACTCTTGTCTGTGCTTGTCATTCATCTGTTATTTTGCTTGGTGATTTTAACATACATGAAAACACTGCACAATGCAAAGAGTTGATGTCAGTATTGGACTGTTTCAACTTGACTCAAAATGTAACTTTTGCCACTCACTCCAGAGGCCACATACTGGATCTCATATGTACATCTGGCTTAAATAATATTCTTGTTAACGGCTCTGATTTTGCACTTTCAGACCACAAACTTATAAATTTCAGTTGTAGTTTTCCAATATCTATGTCTCCTCAGAAGAAAATGCTGACCTATCGTAAAATTAACTCTGTAAATTCAACTTCTTTTTCTGCTTCTATAAGGGCTTCTACTTTATCAGAATGTCTACTGTCTGACCATCCATCAGAAATTTGCTGTACTTACAATAATGCTCTGTCTCAAATACTTGATATGCATGCCCCTGTTAAAACTAGACTGGTTCCATCTACTCGTGCCTCACCCTGGTTCACTCCTGAACTTCGGATGATGAAAACTGAGGGTCGCCGTCTAGAAAGACTATACAGGAAAACTGGACTCATTGTGCACTCTTTAGCTTTTAAAGAACACCTGCTCAACTACCGGACCGTCCTTAACAATGCAAGATCCACTTATTTCTCCTCCACTATTAGAAATTCCTCGTGCAGACCCAAATCACTCTTTGCTATGGTTAACAAACTAACAAATCCACCACAACATGTTATGTCAGGCTCTGTGGAGCTTGTAAATAGCTTCTCTAAATTCTTTTCAGACAAATTGATGTCTATCACTTCTTCCATCACCAAAAACAAGCATACAAGCGACTCAAACTTAATGATAACTGGACCAGCCCACTTGTCAAACCCTCTCTCTACTTTTACTCTGACTACTCCTGTTGCTATAAGTGACCTAATTGTGAAGTCAAATTCTACATCTTGCCGGCTCGATCCTACACCGACTGTTCTACTTAAGAAGTGCGTCCTCGAGGTCGCACCATTCATAACTCACATGATAAACTGTAGTTTAGCCCGTGCCATTGTCCCAGCGGAATTAAAAACTGCTGCAGTGACTCCCATTCTTAAAAAACCTGGCCTTGATCACCTAAACATGGACAATTACAGACCGATATCAAACCTAACATTCTTAAGCAAAATCCTTGAAAAGGTTGTTGCTTCTCAATTACGCTCTTATTTGGATATGAATGGTCTTTTTGAACCTTTTCAGTCGGGTTTTCGCCCATCTCACAGCACTGAAACTGCTCTTCTGCGTGTGGTTAACGACATTCTCTCATCGATGGATTCAGGGTTAATAAACATCTTGATGCTCCTTGATCTAAGCGCCGCTTTTGACACAGTCTGCCATGAATTGCTTATTTCTCGGCTTTCTGATATTGGTATCACTGGTTCCGCTCTTTCCTGGCTTATTTCCTATATCACTGACAGAATGTATTATATCACCATACAAGGTCATAATTCTGCCACCAATTTACTTACACGGGGCGTTCCTCAAGGTTCGGTTCTTGGTCCACTCTTGTTTATCATCTACATACACCCACTTGGTAGCATCATACGCAGGCATGGACTACAATTCCATTGCTATGCAGATGACATCCAAATTTACCTCACCACCAGCTCCGATAGACCATCCCTGCCTGACTCACTCACTGCATGCATCAGGGACATAAAGCATTGGATGTCCCTTAACTTCCTCAAATTAAATGATAATAAAACTGAGATATTAGTGATTGGTTCTCCAGTTTCAGTCAAAAGGATGGACCAGTCCTTCTTTATTGATGGTTTCCATATAAAGCCTTCATCACTGACTCGCAACCTCGGTGTCTTATTTGACTCAACTCTGTCTTTTGGCTCTCATATTTCTTCCATTGTTAAAAACTCTTTCTTTCATCTTCGAAATATTGCTCGTCTAAGACCATCTCTCACTTTAGCTGACGCCGAACTCTTAATTCATGCATTAATCACATCACGTCTGGATTATTGCAATGCTTTATTTCTTGGCCTTCCCAAAAAACTTATTGCAAGATTGCAGTACGTCCAAAACTCAGCAGCAAGAGTTCTCACCTCCACCAGGCGTTCTGCTCACATCACTCCGGTGCTTCATGACCTTCACTGGTTACCCGTTTCATCACGTATCCACTTTAAGGTATTGCTTTTAACATATAAGGCATTAAACGGTCTTGCACCCCCATATTTGTCTGATCTACTTTTCACCTACCGTCCTGCACGCTCTCTCAGATCTACTGAACTTGGTGTACTGTCCATCCCTCGTTTTCGATTATCTACAGTAGGTGGAAGGTCATTCAGTGTTAATGCGCCAACATTATGGAATTCACTGCCCCTTTCACTTCGAAATATCTCATCAGTGACTGCTTTCAAGACACAGTTAAAAACATATCTGTTTAACATGTACTTCGCCTAAATGTGATTTATGTGTCCTTTGTGATTGTAAAGTTGTGCGTCAGTGTTAAATGTATTATAAAGGCACCATGTAAAGCGACCTTGAGCTTTGGAAAGGCGCTATATAAATAAAACTTCTTCTTCTTCTTCTTCTTCTATATAGTTATGGTTATAGTTATGGTTATAGGTGTGAACGCTGATATAGTTATGGTTAAAGTTATGGTTATATTTGTGAACACTGATATAGTTATGGTTATAGTTATGGTTATAGGTGTGAACGCTGATATAGTTATGGTTATAGTTATGGTTATATTTGTGAACACTGATATAGTTATGGTTATAGTTATGTTATAGGTGTGAACGCTGATATAGTTATGGTTATAGTTATGGTTATAGGTGTGAACGCTGATATAGTTATGGTTATAGTTATGGTTATAGGTGTGAACGCTGATATAGTTATGGTTATAGTTATGGCTCTTGGTGTGAACACTGATATAGTTATGGTTATAGTTATGGTTATATTTGTGAACACTGATATAGTTATGGTTATAGGTGTGAACGCTGATATAGTTATGGTTATAGTTATGGTTATAGGTGTGAACGCTGATATAGTTATGGTTAAAGTTATGGTTATATTTGTGAACACTGATATAGTTATGGTTATAGTTATGGTTATAGGTGTGAACACTGATATAGTTATGGTTATAGGTGTGAACGCTGATATAGTTATGGTTAAAGTTATGGTTATATTTGTGAACACTGATATAGTTATGGTTATAGGTGTGAACGCTGATATAGTTATGGTTATAGTTATGGCTCTTGGTGTGAACACTGATATAGTTATGGTTATAGTTATGGTTATATTTGTGAACACTGATATAGTTATGGTTATAGGTGTGAACGCTGATATAGTTATGGTTATAGTTATGGTTATTGGTGTGAACGCTGATATAGTTATGGTTATAGTTATGGTTATATTTGTGAACACTGATATAGTTATGGTTATAGGTGTGAACGCTGATATAGTTATGGTTATAGTTATGGTTATAGGTGTGAACGCTGATATAGTTATGGTTATAGGTGTGAACGCTGATATAGTTATGGTTATAGTTATGGTTATAGGTGTGAACGCTGATATAGTTATGTTATAGTTACGGTTATAGGTGTGAACGCTGATATAGTTATGGTTATAGTTATGGTTATAGGTGTGAACACTGATATAGTTATGGTTATAGGTGTGAACGCTGATATAGTTATGGTTATAGTTATGGTTATAGGTGTGAACGCTGATATAGTTATGGTTATAGGTGTGAACGCTGATATAGTTATGGTTATAGTTATGGTTATAGGTGTGAACGCTGATATAGTTATGGTTATAGTTATGGTTATAGGTGTGAACACTGATATAGTTATGGTTATAATTATGGTTATATTTGTGAACACTGATATAGTTATGGTTATAGGTGTGAACGCTGATATAGTTATGGTTATAGTTATGGTTATAGGTGTGAACACTGATATAGTTATGGTTATAAGTTATGGTTATAGGTGTGAACGCTGATATAGTTATGGTTATAGTTATGGTTATAGGTGTAAACGCTGATATAGTTAGGGTTATAATTATGGTTATATTTGTGAACACTGATATAGTTATGGTTATAGGTGTGAACGCTGATATAGTTATGGTTATAGTTATGGTTATAGGTGTGAACGCTGATATAGTTATGGTTATAGTTATGGTTATAGGTGTGAACACTGATATAGTTATGGTTATAAGTTATGGTTATAGGTGTGAACGCTGATATAGTTATGGTTATAGTTATGGTTATAGGTGTGAACGCTGATATAGTTATGGTTATAGTTATGGTTATAGGTGTGAACGCTGATATAGTTATGGTTATAGTTATGGTTATAGGTGTGAACGCTGATATAGTTATGGTTATAGTTATGGTTATAGGTGTGAACGCTGATATAGTTATGGTTATAGTTATGGTTATAGGTGTGAACACTGATATAGTTATGGTTATAAGTTATGGTTATAGGTGTGAACGCTGATATAGTTATGGTTATAGTTATGGTTATAGGTGTGAACACTGATATAGTTATGGTTATAAGTTATGGTTATAGGTGTGAACGCTGATATAGTTATGGTTATAGTTATGGTTATAGGTGTGAACGCTGATATAGTTATGGTTATAGTTATGGTTATAGGTGTGAACACTGATATAGTTATGGTTATAATTATGGTTATATTTGTGAACACTGATATAGTTATGGTTATAGGTGTGAACGCTGATATAGTTATGGTTATAGTTATGGTTATAGGTGTGAACACTGATATAGTTATGGTTATAATTATGGTTATATTTGTGAACACTGATATAGTTATGGTTATAGGTGTGAACGCTGATATAGTTATGGTTATAGTTATGGTTATAGGTGTGAACACTGATATAGTTATGGTTATAAGTTATGGTTATAGGTGTGAACGCTGATATAGTTATGGTTATAGTTATGGTTATAGGTGTGAACACTGATATAGTTATGGTTATAATTATGGTTATATTTGTGAACACTGATATAGTTATGGTTATAGGTGTGAACGCTGATATAGTTATGGTTATAGTTAAGGTTATAGGTGTGAACGCTGATAAAGTTATGGTTATATTTGTGAACACTGATATAGTTATGGTTATAGGTGTGAACGCTGATATAGTTATGGTTATAGTTATGGTTATAGGTGTGAACGCTGATATAGTTATGGTTATAGTTATGGTTATAGGTGTGAACGCTGATATAGTTATGGTTATAGTTATGGTTATAGGTGTGAACACTGATATAGTTATGGTTATAGTTATGGTTATAGTTATGGTTATAGGTGTGAACGCTGATATAGTTATGGTTATAGTTATGGTTATAGGTGTGAACACTGATATAGTTATGGTTATAGGTGTGAACGCTGATATAGTTATGGTTATAGTTATGGTTATAGGTGTGAACACTGATATAGTTATGGTTATAAGTTATGGTTATAGGTGTGAACGCTGATATAGTTATGGTTATAGTTATGGTTATAGGTGTGAACGCTGATATAGTTATGGTTATAGTTAAGGTTATAGGTGTGAACGCTGATATAGTTATGGTTATAGTTATGGTTATAGGTGTGAACGCTGATATAGTTATGGTTATAGTTAAGGTTATAGGTGTGAACACTGATATAGTTATGGTTATAGTTATGGTTATAGGTGTGAACGCTGATATAGTTATGGTTATAGTTAAGGTTATAGGTGTGAACGCTGATAAAGTTATGGTTATAGGTGTGAACGCTGATATAGTTATGGTTATAGTTAAGGTTATAGGTGTGAACGCTGATAAAGTTATGGTTATAAGTTATGGTTATAGGTGTGAACGCTGATATAGTTATGGTTATAGTTATGGTTATAGGTGTGAACACTGATATAGTTATGGTTATAAGTTATGGTTATAGGTGTGAACGCTGATATAGTTATGGTTATAGTTATGGTTATAGGTGTGAACGCTGATATAGTTATGGTTATAGTTAAGGTTATAGGTGTGAACGCTGATATAGTTATGGTTATAGTTATGGTTATAGGTGTGAACGCTGATATAGTTATGGTTATAGTTATGGTTATAGGTGTGAACACTGATATAGTTATGGTTATAGTTATGGTTATAGGTGTGAACGCTGATATAGTTATGGTTATAGTTAAGGTTATAGGTGTGAACGCTGATAAAGTTATGGTTATAGGTGTGAACGCTGATATAGTTATGGTTATAGTTAAGGTTATAGGTGTGAACGCTGATAAAGTTATGGTTATAGGTGTGAACACTGATATAGTTATGGTTATAGTTATGGTAACAGAATAACAGAAATAACAGAAGCTAAGCCATCATCGCTGTATGTGAGGCTGATCAATAAACCAAAACCACCAAATATGATCATCCTCGCAAAGGTTATTTAAAAGACAGAAATATAATTTTTACAATTTACTCTAGGCTTTTCTCCAAACCCCAGTTTAAAAAGCAAACACTGCTTTATTTTCCTGTGGCGAGCAGGACGAGGCCGAGGGCCGTGAGAGAGCGGCACGAGGCCGGTGGTGCGAGTGTTGATGAGCTGTGAGACGCACCGGTCTCGATCTCTCATGGAGGAGCGGAGGCATAAAGGAGGAGCGACGACGTGGATGATCGAGAGAGGAACAGGCCTGTGTTTTATTTTGGTAGCCAGCAGTCGTCCGCAAGGGGCTGCTGGCGGTTCTTTTGTTTGTGTATTTCTTTTATTTGATTATTAAAGTTTTTGAATGTTCGCCGGTTCCCGCCTTCTTCTTCCCTGAACTATACCTCGTTACATTTACGTTCCAGGTTCAAACACATTAAACATTCATAAACGTCCTTCTCAGTGTTTGGGAGGCAGTGATTAAAAACTACTCCTCGCATCTGTTCACATTAGCGGCCCACTTACTTTAGATGACGTGATCTGACTGGCTCACACACTCCTGCACAGATATCACTGTCAGTGGGCGGATTCATTACGCTGGTATAAATAAACCAGTCGTTTCCTCAAAACCACTGAGATTATCAGAGGTAAATGGGAGCAACACACACGCCTGGCGCTGGAATGCTGTAATTATGTACCATCATAATCACTGCGCACACGCTCACCTAACCATCAATTACACGTTACACAGCCGCGTGTTTGCAGCGCCGCTAATTATTTGTTGGCTTTAATTAGAGAGTCAGCGGAGATGAGGAGGGGCAGTAAACAGCAGCGTAAAGGCCAGGATCCGCTTATACTGGGGATATTTACAGGAGACCAGTGTGAACTACACACTCCCTCTTATTCTACAACAGGTTAATCAGTCTCACAGGGGTCAAGGGTCAGGACCTCGGCAGCCGACACAGACTTTACTGTCGGCATGGAAG
>JAPDVR010000008.1:228129-270629 GCA_026230005.1 Gila orcuttii | reverse complement strand
TTGATACACTAACATCCATGCACCAGACAGACATTACAATAGACCTTTGTGTTTTCCTGTTTTTATATATTTTTCTATTTATGTTAATACATGTTCATGCTTGCAAACCAACTCACTATGTCCTCCATTCATTTGCAACGGCTTTGAGCCGGTCGTGACACATGTGGGGAATCGTCCGGGAAGCGAACGGCTCAAAGCTTCCAACCAAAAAATATTTATTAACATAAGTAGAAAAATATATAATACCAAAAAACCACGTAATCAAATACAATTTCTGTCAGACACATGACGTAAAAGTGTAAGACGAAACAATACTCAAAACTAATAACAAGGTCAAAGTAAACAAACAGAAGCCAAAAATCAAACACAAAGCGACCAGGAGAAAGTTCAATCAACACTAACACAACCTACACTTTAATGAGGGAAGGACAGGACATCGTTATGTTAATGAGCCTCTAGCCACACCCACTGACCGTCACATGTTCAACAGCCACACCCACTGACCATCACATGTTCAACAGCCACACCCACTGACCGTCACATGTTCAACAGCCACACCCACTGACCGTCACATGTTCAACACAAGCACTTCTGAATAATCATGCATTTCAATATCAATTATTGAATTATTTGTAATTATTTTGTATTTGTAAAGGTTATGGAGATGTGTGATGGAAATCTTAGTCATTTAGGCGGGATATAAATACAACAATTGTGTACAGGCCAAAACTAGAGGAAGAAGAGACACCTATGATAATAATCACAGAAATATCTGACTGCAATATACGTTACATTTGAAGGAAACTATGAGTGATGTGACTGGACAACGAAGATGGTGATGATGGTGATGATGGTGATGATGATGATGATGGTGATGATGATGGTGATGATGATGGTGATGATGATGATGGTGATGGTGATGATGGTGATGATGGTGATGATGATGGTTATGATGGTGATGATGATGGTTATGATGGTGATGATGATGATGATGGTGATGATGATGATGGTGATGATGGTTATGATGGTGATGATGATGGTGATGATGATGGTGATGATGGTGATGGTGATGGTGATGATGATGATGATGATGGTGATGGTGATGATGATGATGATGGTGATGATGATGGTGGAATATCTTACCTCTGATGATGGACAGTGTGGAGGTCTTCGTGATTTCTCCTTCAGTGTTTTTGGCGACGCACTCGTAGGCGTTTTCGTCACGAGGCGCTCTGAGTGGCTGGATGCGAAGCACTGCCCCCGCCCCTTCGTCAAACTCGATGGTCTGGACCAATGAGAGAGCAGAGTGAGCAGGCATCCACCAATCACAACAGAGCAACATCAGTTCACAAGCAGACAGTTATCAATAATCAAATCAATGAAGATTATTTGTTGACTTTTGCCTACTGTAATCACTGTGTGCGGCGACCATGACATCCGGATATGTACAACTTTGTGTTTATTTACTCTTTACCGGCTTATAAAGGTAACCCTGCAGTATTGCCAGTCTAATAGCTTCATTCGAGATCATGTTTCTATTATTGTTTGTGTGCAGAAGAATTCAATATATCAACCCAGTGAAGAATGAAATGTGGCCTACTGTACGCGCACACAGACACACACACACACACACACACACACACACACACACTCATGTTTCAGTGTTACAGTATATGATCCTTCAGAAATCATTCTAATATGCTGATTTGCTGCTCAAGAAACATTTCTGATTATTATCAGTATAGGAAACCGTTGTGTTGCTTCAGATTTTATTTATCAGGATTCTGAATAGAAAGTTTAAAAGAGACGCCTTTATTTGAAATAGAATCTATAGATGAGTGTAATGCGTTTGGTGCCAGTGTAGAACTGAAGTCCTCAAGTCAGTGATTGACAGGTCTGGCTCCTCACCTCTATTCTCTGTGAATTCACTTTCTTGCCCTTCTTGTTCCAGAACACCTGAGGCTTGGGGTCTCCTGTGGCCTGACACACGAAAGACACGACTCCACCGGACACGCCGATCTGATCCATCGGGACCTTAACGAACTGAGGAGCCGCTGGAACACACAACACACAAACACAAGACGTTACTGAGAGACGCCCTCATCCATTAATCACCGTTCGAGTTCCACTTACAGCCGAATAAACTTTACACTTCATTTCAAAAGCCCGTTTGAATTAGACTGAGATTATTTTTATACATACTCTTCAGCATTAAATCAAATACATTTTTGCATTTAAATGACTTTTTTCAGAGCAAAGCATTCTGGGAGAGTTACAGCAGAGCTGGCCAGTGAACTGTTTTCAAATATTTTGTATAGATTTTCAGTAAACCTTGTGCAAAATATTTTTGATATGTGTTGCCATAATTAAACTGTATTAGTCCACAGAACACATATGTAAAAGACACTAAATATTTAGTAATAAACGCTATAAGAACAATAGATCCAATCAGTTGATGTGAATAATAACTCTATGATCTTCTGTAGAGCTGCTTTACAGCTGAATCAGAATTTGTCTCATATTTGATCAAGTTTCATCATTGATTCTGATATTTTCCTGTTTATTGCTGTGAAACGATCTGTCCTGTATAAAGCACTGGAGTAATAAAGCTGACTGGACATATAATGATATTATAATATCAGTCTGCTCTTAGTTGTCTGGCTATTGAAAGATCCATATTGATCTAATGACAGTGAAATAAAGAAGCATGGCACTTTTACACGTCCTGATATCAGTGAGAGCATAAAGAGTCTGTGAATGATGCAATAAACACCAGCCTAACTCTCAGACTGATTCATAAAAGGCCACTAAACACTCGACTCTGGAAGCGAGAGGATCAGATTATACAACACCCACACCCACACACACGTCCTGAAATAAGATAAATCCCATCACATAGAAACTCTTTCACCTAGATATCATCATATAGAGACTGTGTCTGTTCCCTGAATTAGGACATACAAAAAACTCCCAAACCCATTTAAGGGTAAAAATGTAATTGATGTTCAACAAATAAAAAACAGATATAATACAGATTAACAAATGATAAAGCTTGGGTTGTTGAATATTCGATCCCTTACTTCAAAAGCACTTATTGTTAATGATATGATTACAGACTATAACCTAGATGTGCTGTGTATGACAGAAACCTGGCTAAAACCAAACGATTACATTACTTTAAATGAGTGCACCCCCCATGATTACTGTTATAAACATGAACCTCGCCTGAAAGGCAAAGGGGGAAGTGTTGCTGTAATTTATATTAACATCTTCAGAATTACTGAGAAGTTTTGTTTTAAATATAATTCTTTTGAAGTGTTGGTGCTTAATGTAACACTATCTAGTGTAAATGATAAATCATGTTTGAGATTTGTGCTGGCTACTGTATACAGGCCACCAGGGCACCACAGACTTTATCAAAGCATTTGCTGACTTTCTATCAGAGTTAGTTCTGGCTGCAGATAAAGCCCTAATTGTTGGTGATTTTAATATACATGTAGATAATGAAAAAATAATTGGCATTTAAAGACATTCTTAACTCTATTGGAGTTAGACAACACGTGTCAGGACCTACTCATTGTCGTAATCATACTCTAGATCTAATATTATCACATGGAATCAATGTTGATGCTGTTGAAATTCTGCAGCAGAGCGATGACATCTCAGATCATTATCTAGTCTCGTGTAAACTTCACTTAGCCAAGGCTGCAAAGCTGACTCCGTGTTACAAATATGTTAGACTATCACTTCTGCCACTAAATATCGCTTTATTAATAATAATCAGTTTCATCATCTCAGCATCCCAGATAGCTTAGCAGAACTAGATATTGCAATAGAAACTTTTAACTCTCTCTTTTCCAGCACTTTAGACACAGTTGCTCCATTGCGCTTAAAGAAGATTAAAGAAAATATTCCAACGCCGTGGTACAACGAGCACACTAACACACACACACACACACACACACACACACACACACACACACACACACACACACACACACACACACACACACACACACACACAAACACACACACACACACACACACACACCCTAAAGAAAGCAGCCAGAAAAATGGAGCGAAACTGGAAGAAAACAAAACTAGAGGTATTTCGCATTTCATGGAAAGAGAGCTCGATTGCATACAGAGAGGCCTTAAAAACTGCTGGATCTGCTTATCTTTCAACCCTATTAGAAGAAAATAAACAAAACCCTAGGTATTTATTTGAAACAGTGGCTAAATTAAAAAATAAAGCTTCAGCCCCAGACGTTTCCAAGCAGCACAGCAGTAATGACTTTATGAACTTCTTTACTTACAAGATTGATAATATTAGAAAAATATTATAACCATGCAACCGTCTACAACATTATCTCATCAGACTTTGTGCCATTGAAGAATTTTTTTTTTATAATTCATTGCTATAATAGAGGGTGAATTTTCTAAACTTGTTGAATCATCTAAATCAACAACATGCATGTTAGACCCTATACCGACTAAACTACTGAAAGAGATGTTCCCAGAGGTCATAGATCCTCTTCTCAATATCATTAATTCATCTTTGTCATTAGGACCAAAAACCAACTTTTAAGCTGGCTATAATTAAACTGCTTGTTAAAAAATGCAACTTGATCCTACAGAATTAGTCAATTACAGATCTCGAATCTACCTTTTCTGTCAAAGATACTAGAAAAGGCAGTATCCTCACAACTATGTTCCTTTTTAGAAAGAAATGGTATCTGTGAGGATTTCCAGTCCGGATTTAGACCGTATCATAGTACTGAGACAGCTCTCATCAGAGTCACAAATGATTTGCTCTTATCATCCGATCGTGGTTGTATCTCTCTATTAGTGTTACTCGATCTTAGTGCTGCATTTGACACTATCGACCACAACATTCTTTTAAATAGACTCGAAAATTATGTTGGCATTAGTGGAATTGCACTAGCATGGTTTAAATCAGAGGTCTTCAATCCTGCTCCTGGAGGGCCACTGTCCTGCTGAAAACTAAACTCTGCAGGACAGTGGCCCTCCAGGAGCAGGATTGAAGACCTCTGCTTTAAATCATACTTATCTGACCGTTATCAGTTTGTAGCAGTAAATTAAGAGATGTCTTATCGATCACAAGTTCAGTATGGCGTACCACAAGGCTCAGTACTAGGACCGCTGCTGTTCACTCTGTACACGCTACCCTTAGGAGATATTATTAGGAAGCATGGCATTAGTTTTCACTGTTATGCTGATGATACTCAGCTCTATATTTCTTCGTGCCCTGACAAAATTAACGAAGTTAATTGAATGCATAGTCAATTAAAAAACCTCCTCACGTAATAACCTAGAATACTGTCTAACACTTGATGGCTGCTCTGTCAAGTCCTCGTCATCGGTTAGGAACCTGTGTGTGTGTGTGTGTGTGTGTGTGTGTGTGCTCTTTGATACCAATCTTTCATCTGAAAGCCACATTTCTAGCATCTGTAAAACTAAACAGAAACTATTTTTTTCTGTCTTAAAACTTCCATCTTAAAAATATATCTAAATTACGTCATATGCTCTCAATGACAAATGCGGAACAGTTAGTTCATGCGTTCATGACATCAAGGCTAGATTATTGTAATGCTATTATGGGTGGTTGCCCTGCACGCGTAATAAACAAACTACAGCTGGTCCAAAACGCAGCCGCTAGAGTTCTTACCAGAACCAGGAAGTATGACCATATTAGCCCGGTTCTGTCAACACTGCATTGGCTCCCTATTAAACATCGTATACATTTTAAAATATTGCTGATTACTTACAAAGCACTAAATGGTTTATCACTCGAGCGAGCTCTTAACGCATTATAGTCCTGTGTCGGCACAGATTCTCAGGAGAGACTCAAGGATGAATGAATCTTCAAGCAAAAGGAACTGGATGAATATTTGAATGCTACCAATGCTGATCTGAACTCTGCCTGAATTATAATCACAAAGTGTTCGTTGGTTGGCCAGAGGAGGACTGAGCGACTGAGTCTGGCTTCTCGTGAGGTTTGTTCCTCCATTCTGTCACTGATGGAGTTTGGGTTAGCCTCTGGCTTGCTTAGTTGGGGACACTTAATACTCAACAATATTATTGATCTGACTGACGCTGCTGTATGAGAACTGAGCTGAGCTGGAGATTACATCTTTTTTTTTTTTACATAACTGCTTTATAGATGAAATGACCAAATTTAATAATTGATGATCTTTACAACTTCAGCTGAACAACATACGAAATGCATTATTTTCCTGTTATCTCTGTAAAGCTGCTTTGAAGCAATTTGTATTGTATAAAGTACTATATAAATAAAGGTGACTTGACTTAACACACTCACACTCACACACACACACACACACACACACACACACACACACACACACACACACACACACACACACACACACAGCTGTAGTGGATACGGTGCTCTGAGCACAGGATCATTTCTGTGGTGTCCTGTTGCCATAGCGGCGAGTTACAGCGAGCCGAGGCTGATCCTGTGACGTTCATCATGAAACCCACACACACCTGCAGGTAGGTGTGTGTGTGTGTGTGTGTGTGTGAGGAAGCATCAGAATTAAAAGCCTGAAAGCTGATCCCACTTAATTTACTCTGCTCTCTTATTTCATTTCCACTTGTTTAACATGTTATTTTATATTAAAGAGCACATATTCACCTATAGAAAGAGCTCCACTAGAGCTGTTCCTCATCTTCATCTGTGTTTGGTGTGTAATGTTGCTGTTTGATCATGAGAAAGCTCCAGTTCATCTCTATATCAGAGTCAGTGTTTCTGAACTCCTGAAACGCCTCCATCAGGGGCGGAGTGGCAGTCGGGAGAGTCGGGGCTTTTCCCAGTGGGCCGGTAGTGTTTCGAGGCCGCGAGTACGGTCTGATAACAGTTATACATTGCGAGTTCTGAGCAACACCATCCGGCGGCCTGGTGTGCGGCCGCTGCGCGCTCTCAACCCGTAAATAAATGCATCGATCCGCAAACTTTATTTGAGTTCTTAAATGGTCTAGTGGGAGATCTTCTGCCAAGCGTGTCAGAGGTTAGGGGTTCTGATTCGCACTTGTATAGTTTTTTTTTTCTGAATCAAAACTGAACTGAACTTAATCAACACTGAAATGAACTGAGTGAACACTGAACTGAATCAACACTGAACTGATGTGAATAATAACTCTATGATCTTCTGTAGAGCTGCTTTACAGCTGAATCTGAATGCGTCTCATATCTGATGAAGATTCATCACTGATTCTGATATTCTCCTGTTTATTACTGTGAAGCGTTCTGTCCTGTATGAAGCGCTGGAGGAATAAAGCTGATTCTTCAGTATTTTGCGGTGAGAATGCACAGCTATTCAAAAGAGTTCGACTCAATTCAATTCCAGCGTCCACCAGACATGAATCTTTCTGCTTTAATAATTCATTGCAGTAAAACAGCATCAGCCTCTGCTTAGTTTCCATGACGACATCCCATCACAAAAGGACATTGCATTGTTACCATACCAACACCAGTGTGTTAGACCTACTCAAGGCGTCGCAGGAGTTCTGGCAGAAGAAGAAGAAGATGAAGATGAAGATGAGCATCGAAAGGAGAGGAGCTCTGTCGACCCGCACAGCCATGACCCTCAACGCTTCTGTGGAGCACACACACACACACACACACACACACACACACACACACACAAACACACACACACACACACACACACACAAACACACACACAGTGTAATCAGCATCTGTCGAGATACGAAGAACACTGAAGCCGTTCAATAACGGGTTATAAAGCTCAAAATATCTGACAGAAGATGGAGACGACAATATCAATAAATGCTATTTACAACATTATTTATAAATGTTACTTATGGCAATATCAATAAATGCTATTCATGACAATATTCATAAATGTTACTTGTGATAATATCAATAAACGTTACAACAATATTAACAAATTTTTCTTACGACAATATTAGTAAATTCTATTTACATTAATATTCATAAATGTTACTCACAACATTAACAAATGTTACGACAATATTTATAAATGTTATTTATAACCATAATTCATAAATGTTACTTATGCCAATATTAATAAATGTTACTTATGCCAATATTAATAAATGTTACTTATGCCAATATTAATAAACGTCACTTATGCCAATATGAACAAATGTTACTTATGCCAATATTAACAAATGTTACTTATGCCAATATTAATAAATGTTACTTATGCCAATATTAATAAACGTCACTTATGCCAATATGAACAAATGTTACTTATGCCAATATTAACAAATGTTACTTATGTCAATATTAATAAATGTTACTTATGCCAATATTAATAAACGTCACTTATGCCAATATGAACAAATGTTACTTATGCCAATATTAATAAATGTTACTTATGCCAATATTAACAAATGTTACTTATGCCAATATTAATAAATGTTACTTATGCCAATATTAATAAATGTTACTTATGCCAATATTAACAAATGTTACTTATGAAAATATGAACAAATGTTACTTATAACAATATTACCAAAAGTTACAATATTAACAAATGTTACAACAATATTCATAAATGTTATTCACGACAGTATCGATAAATATTACTTATGCCAATATTAATAAACGTCACTTATGCCAATATGAACAAATGTTACTTATGCCAATATTAATAAATGTTACTTATGCCAATATTAATAAATGTTACTTATGTCCATATTAATAAATGTTACTTACGACAATATTAATAAATGTTACTTACAACAATATTAATAAATGTTACTTACGACAATATTAATAAATGTTACTTACAACAATATTCATAAATGTTACTTACGACAGTACCGATAAATGTTACTTACGACAATATTAATAAATGTTACTTATGATAATATTAATGAATGTTAATTACGACAGTATTGATAAATGTTACTTATGCCAATATTAATAAATGTTACTTATGCCAATAAATATTAATAAATGTTGCCAATATTAATAAATGTTACTTATGCCAATATTAATAAATGTTACTAATGCCAATATTAATAAATGTTACTTATGAAAATATGAACAAATGTTACTTACAACAATATGAACAAATGTTACAATATTAACAAATGTTACAACAATATTCATAAATGTTATTCACGACAGTATCGATAAATATTACTTATGCCAATATTAATAAATGTTACTTATGCCCATATTAATAAATGTTACTTACGAAAATATTAATAAATGTTACTTATGACAATATTAATAAATGTTACTTACAACAACATTAATAAATGTGACTTAAGTCAATATTAATAATTGTTACTTACGACAATATTCATAAATGTTCTTCACGACAGTATCGATAAATATTACTTATGCCAATATTAATAAATGTTACGACAATATTAATAAATGTTACTTAAGAGAATATTAATAAATGTTACTTATGCCAATATTAATAAATGTTACGACAATATTAATAAATGTTACTTAAGAGAATATTAATAAATGTTACTTATGCCAATATTAATAAATGTTACGACAATATTAATAAATGCTTCTAAAGTAAATGACTCTTGATTTAAGAATTTTTAGATATTTGTGCTGGAAAACAAGACAGAAACACTGAGGAAGAACATCATTTTTTGCGGTGTAGAAATAACGCAGAATCTTGCATTAATATGGTGTAAAAAAAAAACATATACAACAAAAATACAGTATGGTTGCACAATAAACTGCAATGTTGAAGGCAACCGTTCATCACTGCTGCGAGCCAAGCCATTTTCTGATGCAGTTTTGATCCGGCGCAGATGCGGCTCATTACAGCGGATGTTTAATATAGAGTAAATGCTTTTATGGTCTGGATTCTGATTAGAATAAACACACACTCAAACAGTCGTGAGTAAAGTGCTTGTGTACAACAACACACTCATCTCAAGCCTCACACCATCACTACACTTATATAGATATGGATTTTTTACAAGAGAACCCATTAATTATTGAAAAGCTTCCCAGGCATTGTGTGTTTTACTCTCCGGCCTTCACATCCCACCATGTGCTAACTACACACACACACACACGCCGCGCAATAAAAGCATCTTTCCATGTTAATCAGAGTTTGTGCTAACCAGCCGCGACACGCGACGATTATATTTTAGAAATGGTTTCTATTTTTCTGCGACGTCGCGCTGGAACAACAAACACAAAGTGTGGCAATGATAATCTCAGGTAGGCTACTGTTTATGTGCTTTATTTAATTTTAAAAGCGTGTAATGTGACATTAGTGCTCCTGGATAATTCACCTCAGATCTTGATATTAAACAAATGGAAACAAGAACGTTCAAACTGTGAACAAACAAGTGTATTCTTTGACAAATATTGTTTTAGTAACTCAGTAGCCTATGTATTTTTAATACTGTCTAAATGGTGTAATATTTGTGAATTTGATTATGTATTCATTTTCTTGCGAGTGCCGTCAGGATTACTCTCGGGTGCCGCAAGACTCCGCCCACACGCTGCTCTGATTGGCTGTGGGGTTTGACTGATTTTGACGCGTCTAGTGTGGACAGAATAATGATCTGTCGCTGGAATCTTATCGCATCGCGTCTGGATCGGACGCATTCTCCCGAGAGCGAGGGATCTTTCACGGAGCGATTCAGCAGGACTGCAAAACATCAGTATTTACTCAGTCCATTATTCTCCTCCAGCGCTGAATGTGTGTGTGCGGATCGTCAAGATATCCCATATCCATCAGGATGCATTATGCACTTTTTATTCACGTGAACAATAATAGAAGGAAAACCCCAACATGAGAACCAGGACTGAGGATTGAGAAGTGTGTGTGGCGTCAGACACTCAAACACATTCCCTGTGGTTCTCTATATATATATATATATACTCAATTTAAAAGAACGCTTTATGCCAAAAAGAGTCTATATAAGGAGAAATGTCTTAAACTCATATGTAAGAGCCAATTTAATATGCTTTTAATTTGTATTATTATTATTCTCAGCTTATTTCTGTTTTATGTACAGTGCTGTATATAAAACATAAAAACTCACTAAAACTAAACTGAAATATATAGGAAATTTGAAAGTGATATTAAAATAAAAAGCACACCTATAGTAAGTTGGTGTTTGTGCTAGCGTGCTCCAGCGCGAGTGTAATCTCCACCGCTCCGTCAGGATCTGCTGTTTCCTCTGGGAAACACATGAACAGATCCAGCATATACTCACAGACGCTTGTATTGTAGAACTACTTCTAAACTACATACTCTAAAACACTGATCTCAGAGGCGCTGCACTAATGCTAATGTGCAACTCAAGGTTATTATAGGTTTGCATTTTTACATTAGTATTTATTTTAATATCATTTTCAAATTTCCTATAAATTTCAGTTTAGTTTTAGTTAGTTTCATTAATGGTTTGTTTTCGTTTAGCTTTTATGTTTGTGAACACATTTCTATTTAGCTTTTATATATTTAGTTTCAGTTTTAGTTTTAGTAATTATGGTTTAGCAGAGTTAACAGAACACTTCCAATTCCCATGATTATTATGATTATTCTTTTATTGTTATTTTTATAATTAATCCTTTCTAACATTATCCATTTATGCTTTTTGTCTATTGCATCTTTTAATATCATTCACTCATAGTTGTAGTCATTTGCATGTGTTTTATTCAGACTAGACATTTAGTTTACTTCTACTCTGACAAACGTATGTCTATTTCTGGGCTAGTCATGCTAGCTGTTTTTCTCTGTTCTGTTCAGATCTCCTGTCTAATATGTGCGGTATCTTGTTTTTTATTAAGTTTCACATGAGGTGATTATCTTGCCTGGAATTAAAGTATATCTGTATTTGCATAAGGTCTAGACATGATGGAAATACTTATTTGGCCATTTCTGCTTCTTAGGGCTGGTTCACACAGAAAGCGGTTTTGCATTGAAAAACAGAAAAAAGACGCAACGCTCATACATTGAAAAACGAAGTAGCGCAGTCCAATGTAAAAACGTGATTATCCGATTCAGGATGAGAGCTTATTACTCACAAAAACTATTATTTATTTTTGCTAATGATTACTTTATTTAGATGGCATCTGTGCAGTCGCTCATCAAAGGTAAAGTGCGAAGCGAACACTTTCTAAAATGAGTTTATTTCCTTCGCTCCAGGAAACGTGTCTGCGTTTTCTGTCAGGCCTCGTCAAAGTTCAGTCGATCCCGTGACACATGCAAATCACACGCTGGAGGAGTCTACACGTACAGAAATAGAGGGAATGAAGGGATGTCATTATCCAGCACACACACACACACACACACAGATGACAGATACTCACCGCACTCGCTTCTCTTTTTTCTAGATGTGTTTGAGCTTCATGTCCTGGTTTTCATAATCCTCAGCGGTCTGATCCGGTGTTCCTACAATCAAACACGACATGGGAGATTTAAATGAACAAATGTTATATAACACACAAGAACTATTGTCTAATAAAGCAGCGAGAGGCCGTGAGTTACAGTGATTTTACCATGAGAAAGATCTGTCAGACACGCGTCACAGAATGTGTTTCATTAACATCTGGTTCAGTGTGTTCAGTGTCACTGACCAGCTCACAGAAATATACGTTTTGATAAAGTTGCCATTACGTTACGAAAACGTTATTTCTGAATGTTCTCTGAACGTTCAAAACATCCAATTTTTTAAATGTTAAACTAGTGGTGGACATCAGTACTGCAGTCCAGATTCTAAATATCAGAGATCGTTGTTTCCCCGCCTCCTCAGACTCGACGCTCATGCAACAGGAACAAGCGCGATGGACAGCGAAAGCCGAGGAGACTCACACTGCAAGTTGATGAGTTGATTTATCCGCGTTTAATATGCTCTCGTTCATAGAGATTTTTAGATGGATATCGAGGCTTTTTAGGTTGTGTGGAATCTGCAATCTCTGACACAGTTTGTTTGCTCGTTTCCAAGGCTACAATACATGGTGTTTCCTGGCAACTGGCATCCCGGGGTGGAGAAACACTATTGGCTGAACTGGCAGTGGGCGGAGTCATAGACCAAAGCAAAAACCGACAGACAACATGGAACGTGTAAAATACTAAATAAAATAACTGGCTGTAGAAATGTTTATCAGAGAAATGAGTATGTGAACTCAGCATGTTTCCTAAATATCTGCAAACATATATGGTATTTTTATGCTTTAGTAGAGTAAAAATGTTACATACAGAACCTTTAACCCAAGAAAGGAAAGCCGCTTCTTCGAGCGATTACGTGATTGACATGAAGATTAACAGCAGCACTGAGGCTTTCTGACTTTCTCTCTATATCTGAAGCTGTTATTTATTTTTGGTGCATCGAGGCGTATCTTGTCTTACTGTTGCCTAGTCAACCTCTCTCACTTTCTCTCTCTCTCACTCATACACACACACACACACACACACACACACACTCTCTCTCTCGCTCGCCCGCTCTCAGTATCTTCACCACTGTTGGCTGTGATTGTAGAGTCCACAGATTAGACCAGTGGCCGCTGGGAATATGGTTTCTATGGCAACCATCCAAAGCAGCAAGAAACCAGGATTGGTGGCCAGCGGTCATGTGACCCTGAGCGGAGGTCAAACACGAAGAAAAACGTCATTCATTACCTGATGTAAAATACTAATGCATGCAAGATTAAAACATAGAAAATTAAGTCTGTTCTGTACTATGACATCATTTTCTTGTCAAATTAAACCCATTTAATCAAATTCTCATTATTGTAATGCAAAAAAATTATATGCTACATTTATTCATTTAGCAGATCCTTTTATGCAAAGCAACTTACAAATAAGGAATTGAACAAGTGCTTCATCTTAAAGAGGCAATAAACATGAGAAAAGCTAGTAATACAAAGTTTCAAGCATTTGAGGTAGAAATTCCACAACGCACCTGATTCAAGTTAACCTGTGCGTCTCCTGATCAACGTCTCAGCCCTTATAACACTCGTAAAGGAAAAGGTCTTGTGAACACTGACTCGTAAAGGAAAAGGTCTTGTGAACACTGACTCGTAAAGGAAAAGGTCTTGTGAACACTGACTCGTAACGGATAAGGTCTTGTGAACACTGACTCGTAACGGATAAGGTCTTGTGAACACTGACTCGTAACAGATAAGGTCTTGTGAACACTGACTCGTAACGGATAAGGTCTTGTGAACACTGACTCGTAAAGGAAAAGGTCTTGTGAACACTGACTCATAACGGATAAGGTCTTGTGAACACTGACTCGTAACGGATAAGGTCTTGTGAACACTGACTCGTAACGGATAAGGTCTTGTGAACACTGACTCGTAACGGATAAGGTCTTGTGAACACTGACTCGTAACAGATAAGGTCTTGTGAACACTGACTTGTAACGGATAAGGTCTTGTGAACACTGACTCGTAACGAATAAGGTCGAATAAACACTGACTCGTAACGGATAAGGTCTTGTGAACACTGACTCGTAACGGATAAGGTCTTGTGAACACTGACTCGTAACAGATAAGGTCTTGTAAACACTGACTCGTAACGGATAAGGTCTTGTGAACACTGACTCGTAACGAATAAGGTCGAATAAACACTGACTCGTAACGGATAAGGTCTTGTGAACACTGACTCGTAACAGATAAGGTCTTGTGAACACTGACTCGTAACGGATAAGGTCTTGTGAACACTGACTCGTAAAGGAAAAGGTCTTGTGAACACTGACTCGTAACGGATAAGGTCTTGTGAACACTGACTCGTAACGGATAAGGTCTTGTGAACACTGACTCGTAACGGATAAGGTCTTGTGAACACTGACTCGTAACGGATAAGGTCTTGTGAACACTGACTCGTAACAGATAAGGTCTTGTGAACACTGACTTGTAACGGATAAGGTCTTGTGAACACTGACTCGTAAAGGAAAAGGTCTTGTGAACACTGACTCGTAACGGATAAGGTCTTATGAACACTGACTCGTAACGGATAAGGTCTTGTGAACACTGACTCGTAAAGGAAAAGGTCTTGTGAACACTGACTCGTAACGGATAAGGTCTTATGAACACTGACTCGTAACGGATAAGGTCTTGTGAACACTGACTCGTAACAGATAAGGTCTTGTGAACACTGACTCGTAACGGATAAGGTCTTGTGAACACTGACTCGTAACAGATAAGGTCTTGTGAACACTGACTTGTAACGGATAAGGTCTTGTGAACACTGACTCGTAACGGATAAGGTCTTGTGAAAACTGACTCGTAACAGATAAGGTCTTGTGAACACTGACTCGTAACGGATAAGGTCTTGTGAACACTGACTCGTAACAGATAAGGTCTTGTGAACACTGACTCGTAACGGATAAGGTCTTGTGAACACTGACTCGTAACGGATAAGGTCTTGTGAACACTGACTCGTAACAGATAAGGTCTTGTGAACACTGACTTGTAACGGATAAGGTCTTGTGAACACTGACTCGTAAAGGAAAAGGTCTTGTGAACACTGACTCGTAACGGATAAGGTCTTATGAACACTGACTCGTAACGGATAAGGTCTTGTGAACACTGACTCGTAAAGGAAAAGGTCTTGTGAACACTGACTCGTAACGGATAAGGTCTTATGAACACTGACTCGTAACGGATAAGGTCTTGTGAACACTGACTCGTAACAGATAAGGTCTTGTGAACACTGACTCGTAACGGATAAGGTCTTGTGAACACTGACTCGTAACAGATAAGGTCTTGTGAACACTGACTTGTAACGGATAAGGTCTTGTGAACACTGACTCGTAACGGATAAGGTCTTGTGAAAACTGACTCGTAACAGATAAGGTCGAATAAACACTGACTCGTAGCGGATAAGGTCTTGTGAACACTGACTCGTAACAGATAAGGTCGAATAAACACTGACTCGTAACGGATAAGGTCTTGTGAACACTGACTCGTAACGGATAAGGTCTTGTGAACACTGACTCGTAACAGATAAGGTCTTGTGAACACTGACTTGTAACGGATAAGGTCTTGTGAACACTGACTCGTAACGAATAAGGTCGAATAAACACTGACTCGTAACGGATAAGGTCTTGTGAACACTGACTCGTAACGGATAAGGTCTTGTGAACACTGACTCGTAACAGATAAGGTCTTGTGAACACTGACTCGTAACGGATAAGGTCTTGTGAACACTGACTCGTAACGAATAAGGTCGAATAAACACTGACTCGTAACGGATAAGGTCTTGTGAACACTGACTCGTAACGGATAAGGTCTTGTGAACACTGACTCGTAACAGATAAGGTCTTGTGAACACTGACTCGTAACGGATAAGGTCTTGTGAACACTGACTCGTAAAGGAAAAGGTCTTGTGAACACTGACTCGTAACGGATAAGGTCTTGTGAACACTGACTCGTAACGGATAAGGTCTTGTGAACACTGAATCGTAACGGATAAGGTCTTGTGAACACTGACTCGTAACGGATAAGGTCTTGTGAACACTGACTCGTAACAGATAAGGTCTTGTGAACACTGACTTGTAACGGATAAGGTCTTGTGAACACTGACTCGTAACGGATAAGGTCTTATGAACACTGACTCGTAACGGATAAGGTCTTGTGAACACTGACTCGTAAAGGAAAAGGTCTTGTGAACACTGACTCGTAAAGGAAAAGGTCTTGTGAACACTGACTCGTAACGGATAAGGTCTTGTGAACACTGACTCGTAACAGATAAGGTCTTGTGAACACTGACTTGTAACGGATAAGGTCTTGTGAACACTGACTCGTAACGGATAAGGTCTTGTGAAAACTGACTCGTAACAGATAAGGTCGAATAAACACTGACTCGTAGCGGATAAGGTCTTGTGAACACTGACTCGTAACAGATAAGGTCGAATAAACACTGACTCGTAACGGAAAAGGTCTTGTGAACACTGACTCGTAACGGATAAGGTCTTGTGAACACTGACTCGTAACGGATAAGGTCTTGTGAACACTGAGTCGTAACGGATAAGGTCTTGTGAACACTGACTCGTCACAGATAAGGTCTTGTGAACACTGACTCGTAACGGATAAGGTCTTGTGAACACTGACTCGTAACGGATAAGGTCTTGTGAACACTGACTCGTAACGGATAAGGTCTTGTGAACACTGACTCGTAACTGATAAGGTCTTGTGAACACTGACTCGTAACAAATAAGGTCGAATAAACACTGACTCGTAACGGATAAGGTCTTGTGAACACTGACTCGTAACAGATAAGGTCTTGTGAACACTGACTCGTAACAAATAAGGTCAAATAAACACTGACTCGTAACGGATAAGGTCTTGTGAACACTGACTCGTAACGGATAAGATCTTGTGAACACTGACTCGTAACGGATAAGGTCTTGTGAACACTGACTCGTAACAGATAAGGTCTTGTGAACACTGACTTGTAACGGATAAGGTCTTGTGAACACTGACTCGTAACGAATAAGGTCGAATAAACACTGACTCGTAACGGATAAGGTCTTGTGAACACTGACTCGTAACGGATAAGGTCTTGTGAACACTGACTCGTAACAGATAAGGTCTTGTGAACACTGACTCGTAACGGATAAGGTCTTGTGAACACTGACTCGTAACGAATAAGGTCGAATAAACACTGACTCGTAACGGATAAGGTCTTGTGAACACTGACTCGTAACGGATAAGGTCTTGTGAACACTGACTCGTAACAGATAAGGTCTTGTGAACACTGACTCGTAACGGATAAGGTCTTGTGAACACTGACTCGTAAAGGAAAAGGTCTTGTGAACACTGACTCGTAACGGATAAGGTCTTGTGAACACTGACTCGTAACGGATAAGGTCTTGTGAACACTGACTCGTAACGGATAAGGTCTTGTGAACACTGACTCGTAACGGATAAGGTCTTGTGAACACTGACTCGTAACGGATAAGGTCTTGTGAACACTGACTCGTAACGGATAAGGTCTTGTGAACACTGACTCGTAAAGGAAAAGGTCTTGTGAACACTGACTCGTAACGGATAAGGTCTTGTGAACACTGACTCGTAACGGATAAGGTCTTGTGAACACTGACTCGTAACGGATAAGGTCTTGTGAACACTGACTCGTAACGGATAAGGTCTTGTGAACACTGACTCGTAACGGATAAGGTCTTGTGAACACTGACTCGTAACGGATAAGGTCTTGTGAACACTGACTCGTAACGGATAAGGTCTTGTGAACACTGACTCGTAACGGATAAGGTCTTGTGAACACTGACTCGTAACGGATAAGGTCTTGTGAACACTGACTCGTAACGGATAAGGTCTTGTGAACACTGACTCGTAACAGATAAGGTCTTGTGAACACTGACTTGTAACGGATAAGGTCTTGTGAACACTGACTCGTAACGGATAAGGTCTTGTGAACACTGACTCGTAACGGATAAGGTCTTGTGAACACTGACTCGTAACGGATAAGGTCTTGTGAAAACTGACTCGTAACAGATAAGGTCGAATAAACACTGACTCGTAGCGGATAAGGTCTTGTGAACACTGACTCGTAACAGATAAGGTCGAATAAACACTGACTCGTAACGGAAAAGGTCTTGTGAACACTGACTCGTAACGGATAAGGTCTTGTGAACACTGACTCGTAACGGATAAGGTCTTGTGAACACTGAGTCGTAACGGATAAGGTCTTGTGAACACTGACTCGTCACAGATAAGGTCTTGTGAACACTGACTCGTAACGGATAAGGTCTTGTGAACACTGACTCGTAACGGATAAGGTCTTGTGAACACTGACTCGTAACGGATAAGGTCTTGTGAACACTGACTCGTAACTGATAAGGTCTTGTGAACACTGACTCGTAACAAATAAGGTCGAATAAACACTGACTCGTAACGGATAAGGTCTTGTGAACACTGACTCGTAACAGATAAGGTCTTGTGAACACTGACTCGTAACAAATAAGGTCAAATAAACACTGACTCGTAACGGATAAGGACGAATAAACACTGACTCGTAACAGATAAGGTCTTGTGAACACTGACTCGTAACGAATAAGGTCTTGTGTACACTGACTCGTAACGAATAAGGTCTTGTGAACACTGACTCGTAACGAATAAGGTCTTGTGAACACTGACTCGTAACGAATAAGGTCTTGTGAACACTGACTCGTAACGGATAAAGTCTTTTGAACACTGACTCGTAACGGATAAAGTTGTGAACACTGACTAGTAACGAATAAGGTCTTGTGAACAATGACTCGTAACGAATAAGGTATTGTGAACACTGACTCGTAACGAATAAGGTCTTGTGAACACTGACTCGTAACGGATAAAGTCTTGTGAACACTGATTCATAACGGATAAAGTCTTATGAACACTGACTCGTAACGGATAAGGTCTTGTGAACACTGACTCGTAACGAATAAGGTCGAATATACACTGAGTCGTAACAAATAAGGTCTTGTGAACACTGACTCGTAACGGATAAGGTCTTGTGAACACTGACTCGTAACGGATAAGGTCTTGTGAACACTGACTCGTAACGGATAAGGTCTTGTGAACACTGACTCGTAACGGATAAGGTCTTGTGAACACTGACTCGTAACGAATAAGGCCTTGTGAACACTGACTCGTAACGGATAAGGTCTTGTGAACACTGACTCGTAACGGATAAGGTCTTGTGAACACTGACTCGTAACAGATAATGTCTTGTGAACACTGACTCGTAACAAATAAGGTCGAATAAACACTGACTCGTAACGGATAAGGACGAATAAACACTGACTCGTAACGGATAAGGTCTTGTGAACACTGACTCGTAACAGATAAGGTCTTGTGAACACTGACTCGTAACAAATAAGGTCGAATAAACACTGACTCGTAATGGATAAGGACGAATAAACACTGACTCGTAACAGATAAGGTCTTGTGAACACTGACTCGTAACGAATAAGGTCTTGTGAACACTGACTCGTAACGAATAAGGTATTGTGAACATTGATTCGTAACGAATAAAGTCTTATGAACACTGACTCGTAACGGATAAGGTCTTGTGAACACTGACTCGTAACGGATAAGGTCTTGTGAACACTGACTCGTAACCGATAAAGTCTTATGAACACTGACTCGTAACGAATAAGGTCTTGTGAACACTGACTCGTAACGAATAAAGTCTTATGAACACTGAGTCGTAACAGATAAGGTCTTGTGAACACTGACTCGTAACGAATAAGGTCGAATATACACTGAGTCGTAACAAATAAGGTCTTGTGAACACTGACTCGTAACGGATAAGGTCTTGTGAACACTGACTCGTAACGTAACAGATAAGGTCTTGTAACACTGACTCATAACGTAACGGATAAGGTCTTGTGAACACTGACTCGTAACGGATAAGGTCTTGTGTACACTGACTCGTAACGAATAAGGCCTTGTGAACACTGACTCGTAACGGATAAGGTCTTGTGAACACAGACTCGTAACGGATAAGGTCTTGTGAACACTGACTCGTAACAGATAAGGTCTTGTGAACACTGACTCGTAACAAATAAGGTCGAATAAACACTGACTCGTAATGGATAAGGACGAATAAACACTGACTCGTAACGGATAAGGTCTTGTGAACACTGACTCGTAACAGATAAGGTCTTGTGAACACTGACTCGTAACAAATAAGGTCGAATAAAGACTGACTCGTAACAAATAAGGTCGAATAAACACTGACTCGTAATGGATAAGGACGAATAAACACTGACTCGTAACGGATAAGGTCTTGTGAACACTGACTCGTAACGAATAAGGTCTTGTGTACACTGACTCGTAACGAATAAGGTCTTGTGAACTGACTCGTAACGAATAAGGTCTTGTGAACACTGACTCGTAACGGATAAAGTCTTGTGAACACTGACTCGTAACGGATAAAGTTGTGAACACTGACTCGTAACGAATAAGGTCTTGTGAACACTGACTCGTAACGAATAAGGTATTGTGAACACTGACTCGTAACGAATAAGGTCTTGTGAACACTGACTCGTAACGGATAAAGTCTTGTGAACACTGATTCATAACGAATAAAGTCTTCTGAACACTGACTCGTAACGGATAAGGTCTTGTGAACACTGACTCGTAAAAAATAAAGTCTTATGAACACTGACTCGTAACGGATAAGGTCTTGTGAACACTGACTCGTAACGAATAAGGTCCTGTGAACATTGATTCGTAACGAATAAAGTCTTATGAACACTGACTCGTAACGGATAAGGTCTTGTGAACACTGACTCGTAACGGATAAGGTCTTGTGAACACTGACTCGTAACGGATAAAGTCTTATGAAAACTGACTCGTAACGAATAAGGTCTTGTGAACACTGACTCGTAACGAATAAAGTCTTATGAACACTGAGTCGTAACGGATAAGGTCTTGTGAACACTGACTCGTAACGAATAAGGTAGAATATACACTGAGTCGTAACAAATAAGGTCTTGTGAACACTGACTCATAACGGATAAGGTCTTGTGAATACTGACTCATAACGGATAAGGTCTTGTGAACACTGACTCGTAACGTAACGGATAAGGTCTTGTGAACACTGACTCGTAACGTAACGGATAAGGTCTTGTGAACACTGACTCGTAACGGATAAGGTCTTGTGAACTGACTCGTAACAGATAAGGTCTTGTGAACACTGACTCGTAACGGATAAGGTCTTGTGAACTGACTCGTAACAGATAAGGTCTTGTGAACACTGACTCGTAATGGATAAGGTCTTGTGAACACTGACTCGTAACGGATAAGGTCTTGTGAACCCTGACTCGTAACAGATAAGGTCGAATAAACACTGACTCGTAACAGATAAGGTCTTGTGAACACTGACTCGTAACGAATAAGGTCGAATATACACTGAGTCGTAACAAATAAGGTCTTGTGAACACTGACTCGTAACGGATAAGGTCTTGTGAACACTGACTCGTAACGTAACAGATAAGGTCTTGTAACACTGACTCGTAACGTAACGGATAAGGTCTTGTGAACACTGACTCGTAACGGATAAGGTCTTGTGTACACTGACTCGTAACGAATAAGGCCTTGTGAACACTGACTCGTAACGGATAAGGTCTTGTGAACACAGACTCGTAACGGATAAGGTCTTGTGAACACTGACTCGTAACAGATAAGGTCTTGTGAACACTGACTCGTAACAAATAAGGTCGAATAAACACTGACTCGTAATGGATAAGGACGAATAAACACTGACTCGTAACGGATAAGGTCTTGTGAACACTGACTCGTAACAGATAAGGTCTTGTGAACACTGACTCGTAACAAATAAGGTCGAATAAAGACTGACTCGTAACAAATAAGGTCGAATAAACACTGACTCGTAATGGATAAGGACGAATAAACACTGACTCGTAACGGATAAGGTCTTGTGAACACTGACTCGTAACGAATAAGGTCTTGTGTACACTGACTCGTAACGAATAAGGTCTTGTGAACTGACTCGTAACGAATAAGGTCTTGTGAACACTGACTCGTAACGGATAAAGTCTTGTGAACACTGACTCGTAACGGATAAAGTTGTGAACACTGACTCGTAACGAATAAGGTCTTGTGAACACTGACTCGTAACGAATAAGGTATTGTGAACACTGACTCGTAACGAATAAGGTCTTGTGAACACTGACTCGTAACGGATAAAGTCTTGTGAACACTGATTCATAACGAATAAAGTCTTCTGAACACTGACTCGTAACGGATAAGGTCTTGTGAACACTGACTCGTAAAAAATAAAGTCTTATGAACACTGACTCGTAACGGATAAGGTCTTGTGAACACTGACTCGTAACGAATAAGGTCCTGTGAACATTGATTCGTAACGAATAAAGTCTTATGAACACTGACTCGTAACGGATAAGGTCTTGTGAACACTGACTCGTAACGGATAAGGTCTTGTGAACACTGACTCGTAACGGATAAAGTCTTATGAAAACTGACTCGTAACGAATAAGGTCTTGTGAACACTGACTCGTAACGAATAAAGTCTTATGAACACTGAGTCGTAACGGATAAGGTCTTGTGAACACTGACTCGTAACGAATAAGGTAGAATATACACTGAGTCGTAACAAATAAGGTCTTGTGAACACTGACTCATAACGGATAAGGTCTTGTGAATACTGACTCATAACGGATAAGGTCTTGTGAACACTGACTCGTAACGTAACGGATAAGGTCTTGTGAACACTGACTCGTAACGTAACGGATAAGGTCTTGTGAACACTGACTCGTAACGGATAAGGTCTTGTGAACTGACTCGTAACAGATAAGGTCTTGTGAACACTGACTCGTAACGGATAAGGTCTTGTGAACTGACTCGTAACAGATAAGGTCTTGTGAACACTGACTCGTAATGGATAAGGTCTTGTGAACACTGACTCGTAACGGATAAGGTCTTGTGAACCCTGACTCGTAACAGATAAGGTCGAATAAACACTGACTCGTAACGGATAAGGTCTTGTGAACACTGACTCGTAACAGATAAGGTCGAATAAACACTGACTCGTAACGGATAAGGTCTTGTGAACACTGACTCGTAACGAATAAGGTCGAATTAACACTGACTCGTAATGGATAAGGTCTTGTGAACACTGACTCGTAACGGATATGATCTTGTGAACACTGACTCGTGACAGATAAGGTCGAATAAACACTGACTCGTAACGGATAAGGTCTTGTGAACACTGACTCGTAATGGATAAGGTCGAATAAACACTGACTCGTAACGGATAAGGTCTTGTGAACACTGACTCGTAACAGATAAGGTTGAATAAACACTGACTCGTAACGGATAAGGACGAATAAACACTGACTCGTAACAGATAAGGTTGAATAAACACTGACTCGTAACGGATAAGGACGAATAAACACTGACTCGTAACGGATAAGGTCGAATAAACACTGACTCGTAATGGATAAGGTCGAATAAACACTGACTCGTAACGGATAAGGTCTTGTGAACACTGACTCGTAACAGATAAGGTTGAATAAACACTCACTCGTAACAAATAAGGTCGAATAAACACTGACTCGTAACGGATAAGGTTGAATAAACACTCACTCGTAACAAATAAGGTCGAATAAACACTGACTCGTAACGGATAAGGTCTTGTGAACACTGACTCGTAACAGATAAGGTCGAATAAACACTGACTCGTAACGGATAAGGTCTTGTGAACACTGAATCGTAACAGATAAGGTTGAATAAACACTGACTCGTAACGGATAAGGTCTTGTGAACACTGACTCGTAACGGATAAGGTCGAATAAACACTGACTCGTAACGGATAAGGTCGAATAAACACTGACTCGTAACAGATAAGGTCTTGTGAACACTGACTCGTAACGGATAAGGTCGAATAAACACTGACTCGTAACGGATAAGGTCTTGTGAACACTGACTCGTAACAGATAAGATCTTGTGAACACTGACTCGTAACAGATCAGGTCGAATAAACACTGACTCGTAACGGATAAGGTCTTGTGAACACTGACTCGTAACAGATAAGGTCGAATAAACACTGACTCGTAACGGATAAGGTCGAATATACACTGACTCGTAACAGATAAGGTCTTGTGAACACTGACTCGTAACAGATAAGGTCGAATAAACACTGACTCGTAACGGATAAGGTCTTGTGAACACTGACTCGTAACGAATAAGGTCGAATAAACACTGACTCGTAACAGATAAGGTCTTGTGAACACTGACTCGTAACGAATAAGGTCGAATAAACACTGACTCGTAACAACTAAGGTTGAATAAACACTGACTCATAATGGATAAAGTCTTGTGAACACTGACTCGTAACGAATAAGGTTGAATAAACACTGACTCGTAACGGATAAGGTCTTGTGAACACTGACTCGTAACGAATAAGGTCGAATAAACACTGACTCGTAACAACTAAGGTTGAATAAACACTGACTCATAATGGATAAAGTCTTGTGAACACTGACTCGTAACGAATAAGGTTGAATAAACACTGACTCGTAACGGATAAGGACTTGTGAACACTGACTCGTAACGAATAAGGTCGAATAAACACTGACTCGTAACAGATAAGGTCGAATGAACACTGACTCGTGACAGATAAGGCCGAATAAACACTGACTCGTAACGGATAAGGTCTTGTGAACACTGACTCCTGACAGACAAGGTCGAATAAACACTGACTCGTAACAGATAAGGTCTTGTGAACACGGACACGTAACGGATAAGGTCTTGTGTAGTGGTCGACCGATATATCGCCACGGCCGATAAGTTTTTCTGATTGGCCGATGTGTTGGAAGCGGGACTTTTATTTTGACGGCGCTGCAGGCTTTTATTCTGACGGGCGGAGCTGAGAACACCAGCACCTGAGAAGAGAACAGCAGCGCCTGAATCTGATCACACAGCGCTCACTCACATTCTCCGTCTCTCTGTCAGTCATATCTAATAGTTTGTTAGACAGAACCGGTGGCTACAGAACTGGTAATCAAAGAAAGTTTGCATAAACGTGTTCCTGCGAGTGACGGTCCGTGCGAAGTGAGTAAATGCGAACAGAAGATCAGCTTCACAAGAGACGCGATAGAAAAACTTTACATTTTTCATTTTAAAATATGCTGTGCTATATCCAGTTGCCCACTGTGTCATATTCATGTCGTTTTCACTGTGTGCTGTATGTAAAATTAGCCTTACCTTGTCAAAGTCAAAGTAAAAAAAATATGATTATCAGTGCGCATGAAATTACCAGATTACTGAGTGCCCTGTTACAGTGTTTACTTCCTTTTTATTCACATATTCATATATTTTTAAACAATTACTTTATTTGTGAAAAATACTGTAATAGGATTGCAGATTCAAGAAGTTGCCATCTAAAGTATAGGGCCTAATAAGCATGTTTATTTTGAATATTTTTAAATATTTATTAAATGTATCTAATTTATTAAATATTGATTTATATAAATATAAAGTGTGTTATATATTATATATATGTGTGTGTGTGTATATATATATATATATATATATATGTTTGATATATAAATATCGGCTTTATATCGGCCATCGGCCACCCTGCTCTCTAAGATATCGGCATCGGCATCGGCCATCAAAAAACCCATATCGGTCGACCACTAGTCTTGTGAACACTGACTCGTAACGGATAAGGTCTTGTGAACACTGACTCGTAACGGATAAGGTTGAATAAACACTGACTTGTAACGGATAAGGTCTTGTGAACACTGACTCGTAACGGATAAGGTCTTGTGAACACTGACTCGTAACGGATAAGGTCTTGTGAACACTGACTCGTAACGGATAAGGTCTTGTGAACACTGACTCGTAACGGATAAGGTCTTGTGAACACTGACTCGTAACGGATAAGGTCTTGTGAACACTGACTCGTAACGGATAAGGTCTTGTGAACACTGACTCGTAACGGATAAGGTCTTGTGAACACGGACTCGTAACGGATAAGGTCTTGTGAACACTGACTCGTAACGGATAAGGTTGAATAAACACTGACTCGTAACGGATAAGGTCTTGTGAACACTGACTCGTAACGGATAAGGTCTTGTGAACACTGACTCGTAACGGATAAGGTTGAATAAACACTGACTCGTAACGGATAAGGTCTTGTGAACACTGACTCGTAACGGATAAGGTCTTGTGAACACTGACTCGTAACGGATAAGGTCTTGTGAACACTGACTCGTAACGGATAAGATCTTGTGAACACTGACTCGTAACGGATAAGGTCTTGTGAACACTGACTCGTAACGGATAAGGTCTTGTGAACACTGACTCGTAACGGATAAGGTCTTGTGAACACTGACTCGTAACGGATAAGGTCTTGTGAACACTGACTCGTAACGGATAAGGTCTTGTGAATACTGACTCGTAACGGATAAGGTTGAATAAACACTGACTCGTAACGGATAAGGTCTTGTGAACACTGACTCGTAACGGATAAGATCTTGTGAACACTGACTCGTAACGGATAAGGTCTTGTGAATACTGACTCGTAACGGATAAGATCTTGTGAACACTGACTCGTAACGGATAAGATCTTGTGAACACTGACTCGTAACGGATAAGGTCTTGTGAACACTGACTCGTAACGGATAAGATCTTGTGAACACTGACTCGTAACGGATAAGGTCTTGTGAACACTGACTCGTAACGGATAAGATCTTGTGAACACTGACTCGTAACGGATAAGATCTTGTGAACACTGACTCGTAACGGATAAGATCTTGTGAACACTGACTCGTAACGGATAAGATCTTGTGAACACTGACTCGTAACGGATAAGATCTTTTGAACACTGACTCGTAACGGATAAGGTCTTGTGAACACTGACTCGTAACGGATAAGATCTTGTGAACACTGACTCGTAACGGATAAGGTCTTGTGAACACTGACTCGTAACGGATAAGATCTTGTGAACACTGACTCGTAACGGATAAGGTCTTGTGAATACTGACTCGTAACGGATAAGGTTGAATAAACACTGACTCGTAACGGATAAGGTCTTGTGAACACTGACTCGTAACGGATAAGGTCTTGTGAACACTGACTCGTAACGGATAAGGTTGAATAAACACTGACTCGTAACGGATAAGGTCTTGTGAACACTGACTCGTAACGGATAAGGTCTTGTGAACACTGACTCGTAACGGATAAGGTTGAATAAACACTGACTCGTAACGGATAAGGTCTTGTGAACACTGACTCGTAACGGATAAGTACTCTAGTTTGCCCAGTCAGAAAACGGGAGGATCTTAGACCAGTTTCACAGAGAATCCCCACAACAAAAATAGCACAACAGTTTATATAGAATAAGTGCATGACAAAGATGACATGATTCATTGCATAATTTTCTCTAATATGATTGGTTCTTCATAGTTATAATTCTCTGTTACTAGGTAAAATCTAAATTGTATTCTTTGATTCTTCAGCTTGTTCCTCAAGTTATGAGGTTAAATATATTCCATCAGCTGTCTAGTTTTGTTTCCTCTTTTGTTACATTCATCACACACTAACTTTGAACATTTAGCTTTCAAACGCATATAAATGTTAATCCTGCAAAAGTAATGTTAGTTATGATTCCTTAAAAATGTCTTTCACACATTGTTCAGAATAGTAACAACTAGATCTGTGAGAGATTAAGGAATAGTGAAAGCACAGACAAATATATATATATATATATATATATAGTTTTATGGAGCTAACTTGACAAATTTACCTTATTTTTATTATTCTCAGGTTAGGTAAGCAAGTCGAATCTGAACCAAATTACAAGCACTTTAAAATACTTACAATCGGACAAAAGACTTCTCCGGAGTGTGTTCCGGCTCAGCATTTATAAATCAATGCCACGGGAGGCAGACTTTGTTATAAAAAAGTCAATTTATTGATTACAATTAGTTTCTCTAGAAGTATTCTACAAATATAAGTTGAAGTAAAAATATCAAAAAGTTGCTCAAACAAGGCAGTATCAGCGATAGTTCTGGAAAAGCTCTTTGGGTGGTCATGAAACAACATTTGATGTCACGAATATTTAAAGATAAATCAGTGACCTCATCCAGACTGGACACGCCCCCTTTAAAAAGGCCTGTCTCATGAGTTCTCCTCCTCATTTACTCTTTTCACCCACCGAAACTAATAAACTAATAAAGTTGCTCTAATACCTGTTTTCTTTTCTACTTTAAGCATCAATTAGAGCGTTCTCATCCTTATTTTTTAATTGAACTCCATACAGCCACTTCTGCACACTTGTAGAACTCGTGAAACGCTTACAGCCCTACTGGTGAATACTTAAGACATCATAGAAATGTTATATTCACTGTATTATAAATATAATACCTTTGTAACAGTTACATCATTGACCATTTGAGGTTTTTCCAGTAAATTAGTATTATAGTAAATCTTATTATATAAGAGCACTGTATGGATCAGAAAGCCGAAGAGAGGGAAATCCACTTCATATATCGTACAGTATCTCAATGTAGAAACATTCTAGACATCGACACGCTTATTGTTCTTGCTAGACATCCTACAAAAACGTGGTTGATGAATGAATGAATACGTATAACAAAGCCGTATAACAAACGGCTATATATATATATATATATATATATATATATATATAAATTAACTAAACTAATAACTTTTTTACAATAAAAATGAACCATCACTGAACTTACTGAAGCTGGACTGTGACGCTATTTTCTTCTACTAACAAACTTTTTTATTGCATTATTTTCCTGTTATCTCAGTAAAGCATCCATTTAAAAAACGTCAGACGAACATCCAACTGAAACGTTTCAGAAAAACATTACATGATCAATGTATAAATAATGTTTTTGTTCTAACATTTAGAGAACATTATTAAAGACCAGATAACTTTCAAGGAACGTTCTATTACCGCTTGTTCATAACATTGAGAGAAAGGAAGTGCCAAGCCCTGTGTTGTAAACTCTCAGTAGAGTAACCCAGCTCTGAACGCATGAGTAGCCCTGACCTAACCCTGAGAGCACAGGGTCAGTAGTGTTAGTGTTAATCTCTCAGTCTCGAGCTCCAGCTGTCGAGGGTCAGCACATCTGCAGAGAGAGAGTCGAGGGTCACAGATGGGCGAACGACACGCTCTCGGACACAAGCCGCTTAAGGAGGCGACGGCAGATTGTGCGGCTCGTCGATGTTAAACGAAGCTGCCGCCAGTGCAGATGTGTATGAAAATGACACTAATGCTTAACAGCTGAAACACTGGAGTTCACTCTACAAACAAGCTTGAGCTTCGACCCCGTCTGCTGCTTCTCTTCACTGACACTCACTGAACATGAGCATCAGCATCAGCGCACGCGTTCCCAGAGTCCAACACTAATCTCTCACTAGTGCCATGATCACATGATGACCAACACCTCAATGCTCTCGTGGAAACTTGGTTTACCTCCACATTGGGCCCTATCATACACCATGCACGGCGCAAGTGTGTTTTGCTGGTTTCGGCCCAACGGAGTTTTCATTTTCACGTCTTACGCCACGTTGTTTAAATAGCATATGCATTTGCGCTTGCATCTGTGGCTCATGGGCTGCTGTTCTGAAAACCAGGTGTGTTGAGGAAAGTTACTTTAAAAAGTAATGCATTTCAATATTGCGTTACTCCCTTAAAAATTAACTAATTGCGTTACTTAGTTACTTTTTAAGAAAAGTAATGCGTTAAGTTTGCGTTACTTTTTTCTTACCCGCTTGTTTTTTTTTTAATGACATAAAAGTCATATTTTTGGGCAAATGTAAAGACTCTTTCACACCAAAAGTGAAATGAATAAGCCTCAGGGTGAAGGAAACGCAGATTCACTCCTGTACAGTAGAGGGCGCCGCTCAAGCAAACCTTTCAGCTGCTGTTCTGGATAATGGAGGAATAGGATGCAGAAGGAGGAAGTTTAACACTTACTTCACCAATAAAAAATTAAATAAAATACTTAAAAAAAATTAAGTCATTTTTGCTTATGGTTTAATTGAATCATTGAAGATCAGCAGCAAGTACATTGGTCAATGAAGTGAGATTAAATGCATCAAATATTTGTTTTATTTAACATATTTATTATTGGAGGTTTGCATAGTATTCTGATTTTGCATATCATTGATTCTATTCATTTTGAGGAATCCAGAATCTGTTTTTTGTGCAAGTACTAATGTAAATGCACGCTCACATTTAGTCTAGCTAACCACCACACACACAACGCCTCTGCACTTACGATTTTTCTCAACATTGGGACCGGAGAGCTGTCAGTCAATAAATGTGGAAAAAAGTAACTTGCGCTACTTATTTGAAAAAGTAACTCAGATATGAGTAATAAGTTACTTTACTAGTTACTTGAAAAAGTAATCTGATTACGTAACTCAAGTTACTTGTAATGAGTTACACACAACACTGGTGTGTTCAGGCGCATTGTTGGCGCGTTGCTATTTTGAGGAACTGAAATAGACTGAGCCATTGACCAACTGGAACCTTGTCTAGAGTCAATGGTGCAGTATTTTTATTGTTATTTAAAGAGCGTGTTAGTTATACAAGCCTATAGGCCACAACGTGTACACTCTGCTAATTACAAACACACACACACACACACACACACACGCGCGCACACACACACACACACACACACACACACACACACACACACTCTGCTTATTAAACACACAGGGACGCACAGTAGCACACACACCTGCTAAATATTAAAAGTAAAAGGATTACAAATGTAAAAGATTAATATTGAGTACATAAAGATAGGGTGGAATTCGGCTTATCCCGTAGATGGTCTCGTTTTAGCCTCACACACACACACACATACACACACACACACACACACACACACACAACTTTAACCTCACGCACAAGCAGATCCGTTTTCTCGCTAGAGAAGCGTTCAGTTTTTCCGCTTGCAAATTCCATTTAAATAGCGAATCCGCCATGGCGCGAGCCAATTACTCATTAAGAGAATAGAAACAAAACACACCCATTACTCATTAAGAGAATAGAAACAAAACACACCCATTACTCATAAAGAGAATAGGGGCGACCGTGTCTGTGCGCCCAGCGCCGGGAACGCCGACCATTTTCCCCGTCGTTAAACTAGCAAAAATGTATTCGGATGCCCTAAGTGCACTTGAGCCGTGCGCTGTAGACCATGAGCTTAGATGATTAAAATAGGGTCCTTAGTCTTTTAACTGCTCTGCAAAAAATGCTTTTCTTACTCAGTATTTTTGTTTTGTTTCCAGTCCAAATGTCAAAAAATTCTTAAATCAAGATGGATAAGTAAAAAAATTTTTTTTTGCAGTGTGTAACTTTACATGAAATCGACATTGACTACATTTGCATTTGATTTGATTCAGACTTCAGGAAACCTACATAAAACATGTCAAGTCCTCTTTATTTCTCTAGCGTGTGTCTCATGTGTGAACGGTGAGTGTGTTGGAGGCATTAACTCTGTTTAACTTTAAAGTCTTTGATCCTGCAGAACAAATGCTGGAATGGTGTTGAGCTGAAACCCCTGAGGCACCGACTGGAAGCCGTCCAGAGCTGAAACCAATCAGATCTACCACTGACTCTCACACACACACACACACACACACACACACACACACCGTCCTTCACACACACCATCAATTTGAGCGCTTAAGCGGACAGGACTGCTGAAGGCGTGTGTTTGGCGTGTTCAGGGTGGAAAGGACTGCTGAAGGCGTGTATTTGGCGTGTGTTTGGCGTGTGTTTGGCTTGTTCAGGGTGGACAGGACTGCTGAAGGCGTGCGTTTGGCATGTGTTTGGCGTGTTCAGGGTGGACAGGACTGCTGAAGGCGTGTATTTGGTGTGTTCAGGGCGGACAGGACTGCTGAAGGCATGTGTTTGGCGTGTTCAGGGCGGACAGGACTGCTGAAGGCGTGTGTTTGGTGTGTTCAGGGCGGACAGGACAGCTGAAGGTGTGTGTTTGGCGTGTGTTTGGCGTGTTCAGGGTGGACAGGACTGCTGAAGGCGTGTATTTGGCGTGTGTTTGGCGTGTTCAGGGTGGACAGGACTGCTGAAGGCGTGTATTTGGCGTGTGTTTGGCGTGTTCAGGGCGGACAGGACTGCTGAAGGCGTGTGTTTGGTGTGTTCAGGGTGGACAGGACTGCTGAAGGCGTGTGTTTGGCGTGTTCAGGGCGGACAGGACTGCTGAAGGCGTGAGTTTGGCGTGTTTTTGGCGTGTGTTTGGCGTGTTCAGGGCGGACAGGACTGCTGAAGGCGTGTGTTTGGTGTGTTCAGGGCGGACAGGACTGCTGAAGGCGTGTGTTTGGCGTGTTCAGGGTGGACAGGACTGCTGAAGGCGTGTGTTTGGTGTGTTCAGGGCGGACAGGACTGCTGAAGGCGTGTGTTTGCCGTGTGTTTGGCGTGTTCAGGGTGGACAGGACTGCTGAAGGCGTGTATTTGGCGTGTGTTTGGCGTGTTCAGGGTGGACAGGACTGCTGAAGGCGTGTATTTGGGGTGTGTTTGGCGTGTTCAGGGCGGAAAGGACGGCTGAAGGCGTGTGTTTGGCGTGTTCAGGGCGGACAGGACTGCTGAAGGCGTGTGTTTGGTGTGTTCAGGGTGGACAGGACTGCTGAAGGCGTGTGTTTGGCGTGTGTTTGGCGTGTTCAGGGTGGACAGGACTGCTGAAGGCGTGTATTTGGCATGTGTTTGGCGTGTTCAGGGTGGACAGGACGGCTGAAGGCGTGTATTTGGCGTGTGTTTGGTGTGTTCAGGGCGGACAGGACTGCTGAAGGCATGTGTTTGGCGTGTTCAGGGCGGACAGGACTGCTGAAGGCGTGTGTTTGGTGTGTTCAGGGCGGACAGGACAGCTGAAGGCGTGTGTTTGGCGTGTGTTTGGCGTGTTCAGGGTGGACAGGACTGCTGAAGGCGTGTATTTGGCGTGTGTTTGGCGTGTTCAGGGTGGACAGGACTGCTGAAGGCGTGTATTTGGCGTGTGTTTGGCGTGTTCAGGGCGGACAGGACTGCTGAAGGCGTGTATTTGGCGTGTGTTTGGCGTGTTCAGGGTGGACAGGACTGCTGAAGGCGTGTATTTGGCGTGTGTTTGGCGTGTTCAGGGTGGACAGGACTGCTGAAGGCGTGTATTTGGCGTGTGTTTGGCGTGTTCAGGGTGGACAGGACTGCTGAAGGCGTGTATTTGGCGTGTGTTTGGCGTGTTCAGGGCGGACAGGACTGCTGAAGGCGTGTGTTTGGTGTGTTCAGGGTGGACAGGACTGCTGAAGGCGTGTGTTTGGCGTGTGTTTGGCGTGTTCAGGGCGGACAGGACTGCTGAAGGCGTGTGTTTGCCGTGTTTTTGGCGTGTGTTTGGCGTGTGTTTGGCGTGTTCAGGGCGGACAGGACTGCTGAAGGCGTGTGTTTGGTGTGTTCAGGGCGGACAGGACTGCTGAAGGCGTGTGTTTGGCGTGTTCAGGGTGGACAGGACTGCTGAAGGCGTGTGTTTGGTGTGTTCAGGGCGGACAGGACTGCTGAAGGCGTGTGTTTGGCGTGTGTTTGGCGTGTTCAGGGTGGACAGGACTGCTGAAGGCGTGTATTTGGCGTGTGTTTGGCGTGTTCAGGGTGGACAGGACTGCTGAAGGCGTGTATTTGGCGTGTGTTTGGCGTGTTCAGGGCGGAAAGGACGGCTGAAGGCGTGTGTTTGGCGTGTTCAGGGCGGACAGGACTGCTGAAGGCGTGTGTTTGGTGTGTTCAGGGTGGACAGGACTGCTGAAGGCGTGTGTTTGGCGTGTTCAGGGTGGACAGGACTGCTGAAGGCGTGTATTTGGCATGTGTTTGGCGTGTTCAGGGTGGACAGGACTGCTGAAGGCGTGTATTTGGCGTGTGTTTGGTGTGTTCAGGGCGGACAGGACTGCTGAAGGCATGTGTTTGGCGTGTTCAGGGCGGACAGGACTGCTGAAGGCGTGTGTTTGGTGTGTTCAGGGCGGACAGGACAGCTGAAGGCGTGTGTTTGGCGTGTGTTTGGCGTGTTCAGGGTGGACAGGACTGCTGAAGGCGTGTATTTGGCGTGTGTTTGGCGTGTTCAGGGTGGACAGGACTGCTGAAGGCGTGTATTTGCCGTGTGTTTGGCGTGTTCAGGGCGGACAGGGCTGCTGAAGGCGTGTGTTTGGCGTGTGTTTGGCGTGTTCAGGGTGGACAGGACTGCTGAAGGTGTGTATTTGGCGTGTTCAGGGTGGACAGGACTGCTGAAGGCGTGTGTTTGGCGTGTGTTAATAATATTTCACCGTTTGTACAATACACCGTAAGTATTTTTGATCAAATAAACGCAGCCAAAAAGCATTAGAGACTTTCACAAACACTAATAAATCTTAATTATGCCAGCGTGGCATCAGACACCTAATCACTCGATATTGACATCAGTCATTGATAAACCTGTACTGATCGAACACTGCAAATTAAAACACTATAATATTACGTGCTTTGGTTGGATATGAAGATTCACATTAAATGAACTTCATATGAGTGACATGAGGAAGATTCATCAACATCATCAGGCACAAATTCAGCATCAGAAGGATGTAAATGAATGAAGCAAATCCCCTACAAGTCCAACATCAGCAGCCGTAACCCGTGCGTGTGTGTGTGTGTGTGTGTGTGTGTGTGTGTGTGTGTGTGTGTGTGTAACATCAGGAGAACGATACTGATTTTCCTCCAATTTGACAGCAAACAGGCGAGAATCTTTCAGCAGAATCTGGGCGATATGAGAAAGACTCTATAAATAGCAGCGTCTCCCACAAGCAGCGAGCGCTTGAGATTCATCCAGACACACACACACACTCCCTCACACACACACACACACACACACACACACACCGGATCTGCTCCACAACCGATGATGCGTGAATGAACGTACCAATGAACAACTCGATGTTTTACTCTTCAGATGGACAAGCAAGAATACTTTGCATTGACAGTTCTGCTAAATTAGCAGTAGGATAATAACAGTCAGAACAGGTTTGCTGATGTCGTGTTTTGAGTGACAGCTCTGACGAAGCACTTTAATATCCCGCTGGTGTGACAAAACCTGCACGAACCCAAAACACTCAGCGAACACGGACCGTTCTGAGCTCTGGATTCTGATCGAAGCCCATCCTTTCTCCTCTATTGTGTCGTATATCGAGAGAAACGCTTCTGGAACAAGAACACATGTGGGCGGGGCTTGATTGTGTCTGTGAGAAATTGATTGGATGGTTGTGGTTTGCTATTGGCTGATCTCATGTGAGTGACAGGTTATAGCCCCGCCCACATCATCAGAGAAGAGAAGAAATGCTGCAAGAGGAACTTATTCTGATTTAAGATTAATAACACAATAATGATGTGCACTGATAAATCATTTACAATAAACACTGCAAATTACAAAAAACAAGAATTGTCTGTTTTGATTTCATGGTGACTTTAAAGGGGACATATCACGAATATCTGACTTTCCGTTTGTAAGTGCTATAATCGGCCGCTTCTACCAACCCAGAAAACGTGAAAAGTGAAACTCAGTAACTCTGTTCTAGTGAGTCTTTCTCTGAGAGCATGTCAAAAAATAAACCAATCAGATTTCTGATGTATGAAGAGGATCTTATTATAATATTACCGGCCCTTAATCTGCACATTTATAATATTACCGGCTCTTAATCTGCACGTTTATAATATTACCGGCTCTTAATCTGCACGTTTATAATATTACCGGCTCTTAATCTGCACGTTTATAATATTATCGGCTCTTAATCTGCACATTTATAATATTATCGGCTCTTAATCTGCACATTTATAATATTACCGGCTCTTAATCTGCACGTTTATAATATTACCGGCTCTTAATCTGCACGTTTATAATATTATCGGCTCTTAATCTGCACGTTTGTAATATTACCGGCTCTTAATCTGCACGTTTATAATATTATCGGCTCTTAATCTGCACGTTTATAATATTACTGGCTCTTAATCTGCACGTTTATAATATTATCGGCTCTTAATCTGCACGTTTATAATATTACCGGCTCTTAATATGCACGTTTATAATATTACCGGCCCTTAATCTGCATGTTTATAATATTACCGGCCCTTAATCTGCATGTTTATAATATTACCGGCCCTTAATCTGCACGTTTATAATATTCTGTCGTTGAGCACAGACGAGCACTGAACACTATTGACCAGAACATGTCACCGCTGTCTTATAAACACCTCAGGAACTGTGGACACTTGTGTAGAAGTTCAACATGATGATGAGATGATCAATGTAACTCCACAACAACTACATAAATGTCTCCACTAACATTCAGAAACTCTTCCTGAGTCTCTCCGTAAGGCTGCACTCGCTACTGGTTATTCTGGGATTCTGGATGAGTGAGATTGGCCTGTTTTGTTATTGCCGGAGTTTCTGAAGCGTGTAAAGACTCCGCCCTCTTCTGAACGGAGGCGGAGCTGCAGCTCATTTGCATTTAAAGGGAAACACACAGAAACAACGCGTTTTTGCTCACACCCAAAAATGGGCAAATTTGCCAAGCTATAATAAATGATCTGGTATTTTGAGTTGAAATTTCACACACATTCTGGAGACACCAGAGATTTATATTACATCAAATGAGGGCAAAGGGGCATAATGTGAAAAGGGGCATAATGTGTCACCTTTAAAGGGGTTGCTGAAACTCCCCCAATGAAGGAATGACTATCTTCAGATCCAAAAAAGATCATTGGATATTCACAGAATGAGTTCAGTAACACTAAAACCAGGGTGAAATACAGCAGTAAATCCACACAGAGCAACAGATGCAGGAGAACAGTAAAAGAGCGACTGCTTCTGAACGTTACGTCTCAAACCCCTCGTAAAGCCCAGATCATCCCGTTAATCTGCTGTTATTACAAACCAGTGTCTCAGTGTGTGTGTGTGTGGCCTCGCTCACAGGCAGAAAGAGAGAGAGATGTGTATGAGAAGATGCCTGTGAGCGAGGCCACACACACACACACACACACACACACCTCCCTCTCCCTCTCTCTCTTTCTTTCTCTTTCTCTTTCTCTCTCTCGTTCATATGAAACTCAACACACTTTACTGCTTCTGGCTTCATCATTGAGACAGAAAAACACAATGATTAATAAACTATCAAAAGTTACTGTATGTGTCGTTCATTTAAATGTTTGAGCACTTCATAAAAACTTCCTCATTGTTTCTGTCTCGTTTTCCAGCAGAAATATATAAACATTCTTAAATCAAGATACATTTACTTGAGAAGAAGAATGACTGAAGATATTAAGTCAAAAATGTGTCAAAATGAAGTGAGTTTGTTTTTAAAACAAGAACAAATATCTGCCAGTGGAGCCAGAAAAATAAACTTGTTTTCCCTTTGAATTCAGTTTATTTTCCATTAGCAAGTCAGAAATATTGATGAAGAAAAACATTTGTTACCAACATATCTTGTTGTTTCACATGATATTTCAAGTGAAAACTGAGCATGTTTAACCTCCCACTGAGACTCAGGCTCCGCCTACATTACTCCACCTGTATTACTCCGCCTACATTACTCCACCTATATTACTCCGCCTACATTACTCCACCTGCATCACTCCACCTACATGACTCCGCCTACATTACTCCACCTGTATTACTCCGCCTACATTACTCCACCTATATTACTCTGCCTACATTACTCCACCTGCTTTACTCCACCTGCATCATTCCACCTACATGACCCCGCCTACATTACTCCACCTACATTACTCAGCCTACATTACTCCACCTACATTTCTCTACCTACATTACTCCGCCTACTACATTACCCCACCTACATTACTCCGCCTACATTAATCTGGATACTATTACTCTGGATACATTACTCCGCCTACATTACTCCGCCTACATTACTACACCTACATTACTCCACCTACATTTCTTTACCTAGATTACTCCGCCTACTACATTACCCCGCCTACATTACTCTGGACACATTACTCTGAATACATTACTCCGTCTACATTACTCCACCTACATTACTCTGGACACATTACTCTGGATACATTACTCTGCATACATTACTCTGGACACATTACTCTGGACACATTACTCCACCTACATTACTCTGGATACATTACTCTGGATACATTACTCTGGATACATTACTCTGGATACATTACTCCGCCTACATTACTCTGGATACATTACTCTGGATACATTACTCTGCATACATTACTCTGGACACATTACTCTGGATACATTACTCCACCTACATTACTCTGGATACATTACTCTGCATACATTACTCTGGATACATTACTCTGGATACATTACTCCGCCTACATTACTCTGGATACATTACTCTGGATACATTACTCCGCCTACATTACTCTGAATACATTACTCCGGATACATTACTCCGCCTACATTACTACATTACTCCGCCTACATTGCTCTGGATACATTACTCCGCCTACATTACTCCGCCTACATTACTCCGGATAGATTACTCCACCTACATTACTCTGGATACATTACTCCGCCTACATTACTCTAGATACATTACTCCGCCTACATTACTCTGGATACATTACTCCGCCTACATTACTCTGGATACATTACTCCGCCTACGTTACTCTGCCTACATTACTCCGCCTACAATACTCTGGATACATTACTCCGCCTACATTACTCTGGATACATTACTCTGCCTACATTACTCTGCCTACATTACTCCGCCTACATTACTCCGCCTACATTACTCTAGATACATTACTCTGCCTACATTACTCTGGATACATTACTCCGCCTACATTACTCTGGATACATTACTCCGGATACATTACTCCGCCTACATTACTCCGCCTATATTTAAAAAAAACTGTGTTTCCATTTAAAAACGCTCTCCATCCACACTAGCTATCAGGCGTTTTCCAACGCTTCAGTACGGATGAGAAACTTCTGGAAAACTCCCTTTACTGTGCATGCGAAAACCCTCACAGAAGCTCTGAGATGATACAGATGGAATAATAAATAATAAAGTTATCGCGCAATTCTTCTGACAGGATCATTTTAATTAGCAGAATATCTCTTCACTCACTGATGGTACAGGTCGCTCGCACTCACCATTATATGTTCGGTCTAAAGCACTAAAACTGCTCATGTTTCACTGTAGGACAGAAGAAGTGAGGGAATTCTGTCCTCACCATATTTCACCAACTGTGTGAAAGTGAAGCACGTAACAGCCACAACACCGTCTCCTTGTGAACAACTCCTGATAGTTCACGAGTTTCTGCAGCGTCTCATTCATCTGGAGTTAATCAGCGTCTGCTAACGAGCTCGTCTGACCTGCACCTGTCACACACACACTCATACACTCTCTCACACACACACATTCACTCACTCACACACACTGCACCGACTGCACTCTTAACCCTCTGGTGTTTCACAGTATCCTGCAGTAACTGTGTGTGTGTGTGTGTGTATGTGTGTGTGTGTGTGTGTGTGTGTTTGTGTGTGTGAGTTTAAAGGCCAATTTGGTCAAATTGCTTCAGAATCATAACTCTCAGAGTAAACATCAGTAAAGCAGATGTTTCAGTTGCACCACTTTAGCGTGTTAAAGTTCAGTGTGTGTGGTGTGTGTGTGAGTGTGTGTGTGAGCGGCGTATCGTTTTAAATAAATCAGACATTGATTGTCCACCACAATCTACAGCTGATTTTCTCTCCTGGATTATTTTATCTGTAATAAATCCCCCCGGCCGACATCATAAATACATCAGAGATGAACAAGCGCTGGTTCGAGAGTCTTGAGGAAAACAGACACGTATTCTGTTAGTTAGTGAATCTGACGACTTTAACAGTGAATCTGATGACATTAAAGGGTTAGTTCACCCAAAAATTAAAATTCTGTCAGTATTTACTCACCCTCATGTTGTTCCAACCCCGTAAGACCTTCGTTCATCTTCGAAACACGAATTAAGATATTTGTGATTAAATCTGAGAGCTGGATCACTCCTCCATAGGCTTCTTCAGGGATTGAAACTTGCCAGCCCCGAAAAGTCATTAAAGACATCGTTAAAATAGTCCAAGTGACTACAGTGGCTCAATCTTAAATTTATCAAACGACGAGAATACTTTTTGTGCGAAAAAAAAATAAAAAATAACGACTTTATTTCAACTCTTCATGTCCTTCTCTGTGGGCTCGAGTGAGTTCACTAGTGTAACAGCGCAGCGCTTCTGTTGTTGTACGTCACACGCATCACACACATGACCAGCGTCGGCCAATAGTGAGCATACGTGTGACGTAGTTCTACGCTATCACACTACGCTATCACACTACGCTAACTGACTCGAGGCCCATAGAGAAGGAAATGAATAGTTGAAATAAAGTTGTTATTTTTGTTTGTTTTTGCGGACAAAAAGTATTCTCGTCGCTTGATAAACTTAAGATTGAGCCACTGTAGTCACTTGGACTATTTTAACGATGTCTTTAATGAATTTTCGGGGCTGGCAAGTTTCAATCCCTGAAGAAGCCTATGGAGGAGTGATCCAGCTCTCAGATTTAATCAAAAATATCTTAATTCGTGTTCCGAAGATGAACGAAGGTCTTACGGGGTTGGAACAACATGAGGGAGAGTAAATACTGACAGCATTTTCATTTCAATCTCTCTCTCTCTCTCTCTCTCACACACACACACACACACAGACATCTCTCCCTCTCTCTCTCTATATATATATATCTCACACACACACACACACACACACACACATACACACACACACACACACACACACACACACACACACAGACAGATCTCTCTCTCTCTCTCTCTCACACACACACACACACAGATCTCTCTCTCTCTCACACACATACACACATCTCTCTCTCTCTCTCTCTCTCTCACACACACACACACACATCTCTCTCTCTCTATTTATATATATATATATATATATATATAGAGAGAGAGAGAGAGAGAGAGATCTCACACACACACACACACACAGATCTCTCTCTCACACACACACACACACTCACACACACATCTCTCTCTCTCTATATATATATATATATATATCACACACACACACACACAGATCTCTCTCTGTCACACACACACACACACACACACACACACATCTCTCTCTCTCTATATCTATATATATATATCTCACACACACACACACACAGATCTCTCTCTCTCTCTCTCACACACACACACAGATCTCCCTCTCTCTCTCTCTCTCTCTCTCTCTCTCACACACACACGCACACACACACAGACAGATCTCTCTCTCACACACACACACGCACACACACACACACACAGACCTCTCTCTCTCTCTCACACACACACAGATCTCTCTTTCTCTCTCTCTCTCTCTCACACACACACACACATCTCTCTCTCTCTCTCTCTCTATATATATATATATATATATATATATATATATATATCACACACACACAGATCTCTCTCTCTCTCTCTCTCTCTCACACACACACACACACACACAGATCTCTCTCTCTCACACACACACACCAGAGTTTCCGCTAGAAAAAAATTGTGCCGGTCAAAGTGACCGGCAGAGGTTTCGTTTTACGGACATTTTGATGATATGCCGGTCAAATATCGCCTCTTAATTAGTCAAGTTGAGGAAAACTGGAGGCAGTCTATGTAACTTAAAAAATGACATAATCAGGCCGTATAGAATGCAACGTTATTATTAGCTTAACTTTCAAATAGACAGAAAAAAACATGAACGTCCGATTGGTGTCAATCAACGCCAATTGTTTTGTTTTTTAATGCGGTTTCACACACATTCACTTTTTGAAACATTGAAGCACGGATGTACCTAATACAAATAAATAAAACATCTCCAGTTAGCTAGCAGATAATTCATTTAGTTCGTTATTAAATAAGAGATCTAGCGCTAAAATCTGTTGATTTTGAAATCAA